>JABUQX010124521.1:2500-23152 GCA_015478945.1 Trachelipus rathkii | reverse complement strand
ATATAAATACTATAATATAATATTATACTTAAAGGAATGGAAAGTTCTCCTGCCCTTTGCAACTATCAAAATTAACTATATTAATCCATAAATGAACAATATAAAATAATATTATAGTGCTAAATTCATCACAACGAAGCTCTGCTATTAAGTTACTCAACGACAGTCACATTGTTAAATGTATTGAAAAATAATAGTATCTTTATTAATACATGACGATTATTTGTGCTACCCATTTTTTTTAACTTAAATGAAACGATAATGAAATAATTATTAGATTGCCCATTTTATTCATTCATTGTTTGCAATTTTACTTGAATAAAAAATCTTTTATTACTTAACATTATCAATATTTATATAAAACTTTATAGTGTGTCTGTTAATTATATATATAACTAGATATATTATGTTTAACTCGTTGCTAAAGCTTAATGAATGTAATAAAATGTAATCACTATGAGTTTGATTACGTAATAAAATATATAAATATATATATATATATATATGAGTACTATATTATTAATATTATGCATATGTAATCTTTTATAGTAATATTTATATAAATATTAAAAAAATGATAATAGGTCCTTCCCCACTATATATATTACTAAAAGTAATAAGCAATTATATTGAGCAAAGGATCACCAATAGCATTCTCATAATTACTTTTTTCATGTTACCGTATTAGTATTATCTAAAAATTTATTTAAATTAAAATTTTAATACATATATTTATAATATGCTTCTAAATATTACGTAAACACTAATCTCTTAATATTAAAAATACTATAATAATTGTAACAAATGTAAATTAAGAATATATTCGAAATCTCCTAAGTTGTCCAGGGGTTATGGAGACTGGAATCGCATTGGAAATAATTTCCCAACTTTCCCTACTTAAAAGATCCATAAAAGATTTAGTCTTCTTAGTTTATTTCTTTTTAGAAATTCATTTCTACGAATGGAATTTACTGAGTCAAAACCAATAATGATTAGATCGGATGTAATTTTGAAAGCATCCTATATAACACAAATCATCTACATAGTTTCAATGGCATTAACTGAGTTTGCTAAGCAATATAATTATATCTCAACCACACACTTCCTGTGAAAAATCAACACTTTCTCATATATCACTAAACTCTTCTCTTCCAGTCTCATTATGTCCACGTTTTAGTTCTTAGTATTCTCTTATATCATACTGTTATTATTCTTAAATGTCAATATTAACTATATGCAATCATAATCGTCGAGTGAAAATCGATACCTCAGTAAATATACCTTCCCCCCTTACCTAGCCTCTCCTATAGCTACAATTACCTTACTTCACATCCTTACCTCCTCCTATACCTCCTTCCTCTAATCCTTATTATATACGCTCCTCCTCCTCTTAACCATCGGGAAATTTTGAAGTATTAATCTTTATCCATTATCAGTCCCATCACTTCATTCTTGACTCCTAACTCCCACTCCATACCTTAACGCTACTTTTTTCGAATCAGAATCATGATTGAATCACTATCCACTCGAATCACTAGAATAACTGTGAGTTCAATCCACACTCTTATATATAGTATAACCAATCTACTATCCCATACTAACCTATTTCCAAAACTATTCAACAAAACTCATCGTTTAATAACTGACTTATTTGTACCTTTATAAAATCTGTCTAAATAGCTTTGAATTTTCCACAAACTGCTATTAGATATGTAATCTTTCAATGTCTGTAATAGACACAAAATCACGAAGAGAACAGGAAAAACTATTGTCCCTGATACTGAACAATTAATATTAAATATTATTATCCCACACTATCACCACTGTATGTTTTCCAGTCTTTCATTATATTATTATATTATAATATTTTATTATTATTATATTATTATTATTATTCATTATTATTATTATTATTCATTATTATATTATTATTATTAATTATGTTATGTTATTTTAGTTATTTATGTCTAAGTATTGTATTCTTATAAATATAAACATTAGATAATTCCAAATTGAATACCGTGTTATCATCTTATTATACTATTAATTCATTATTATTATTATATATATATATTATTATTATTTTTATATATTCATTATTATTATCTATTCATTATTATTATTATTATCTATATTATCTATTATTATTATAAATCTTATTAATATCATATTATTATACTCATTATTATTTACTATTATTCATTCATTAATTATCTATTAATTATATATTATAATATAATTATTATATTATATTATTATTTATTATCTATTATTATATTATTATATTATGAATTATACTAATAATTAGTGATTATTATTATTATTATTATTATGATTATTATTATTATTATTATTATTATTATTATTATTATTATTATTATTATTATTATTATTATTATTATTATTATTATTATTATTTTTATTTATTATTATTCATTATATTATTATTATTATTATTTATTATTAATTATCTATCTATTATTAATTATTCATCTATTATTATTTTCACATGTAAACTCCGACTGATGAATGATGTGCGCAAGAATATATTTCCTTTTCTGGGTTTCCAGTGAAAGAAATTAACGAAAATGGTGAAAAATGAGGCCAGTCTCAAATATGGTAAAATATGAGGATAGCCTCGAGTTTTTAAGTGGAGATACAAACTTGTTTAGATGAAAATGCTGATTCAGCATATTTTATATGGCGTAATTTAAGTGACAATAATTTTGATAGATAATTTTTTTTTTTATTTAATTTTATTATAATTTTTCCACTTTGTTTTTATTTTATTTTTAAATTATAGTTCACACTTCACATTTTTTTTTATCTCTTATAGAAGAGTTGATCTTCTCTGGAAAGAATTTCTTTTAGGCCTTCTTTGGAGAGAACTTCTCTTAGAAATAAAACTCGGAACCTTCGCAACCCAAGTTCAATTAATTAGAACGCCTCCAATCAAAAGGAGACTCTTCCAAGTCTTGTTTTCAATCATTTTCACCAGTCTGTTAGTCTGTTAGGTAATTTTAGACGTCATTAAAAACATTATGCAAAATTGAATATCTTTCCAACCAAATAGAGACGTTTTTTGAATATTTTGAAAATATAATTCATTTTTTTTTAAATTAGTTAAAAATGGCTCTGAAAATATAATGCTTTTCCTAAAACCTCAAATAAATAACCTCAAATTGATAAAGGGTTAACCTGCCAACTAACAATTTGAGAACAAATTCACAAGACCACTCTGTTTGAAATTTGATGTTTAACATGTGTTCTAGCATTTTCAATCAGTTTTCCATGCTGATTTTAAATATGAAATTAGCTTTTTTCCATCACATTATTCTTCAATAATACAGTAATTGTAGTTATGTTTATGTGAAACAAAAGCAAGATGTGATAGAGACTTTGTTAAGAAAGTTATTCTCGCTTTCTTAAGTAATCTCGGTGACATAGTCAGTGATTTGAATGCGCTCAAAAGTATATGGAGCGTGCTATGAGTTTAGTCAATGAATACCTCGAAAGGAACAATATTATTAAAGTCTTAGTCGAAGGAACTATGGTTAAAAGGAAGAGATTCACACAATCACTTTGATATTCATGTTCCTTTGCCTCATCAAAGGTTGATAGACTCCACTTGGCGAAAACATCAGAATATAAACTAAATTTCGTCTACCCTAAAACTTATCGCAACCACTAATGAATTCCTTTGCACACACTAGTATGATCTGTATTTCGTCTTCTTTCAAGTCTGTAGCAGAAATTCGATCAGGTTTAGCATAGAAAGCGTTTATGTCTTAGGAATATAGGATGCTGTGAAATTAGAAGGAGGAATTGCGTTAGATTCTAGAAAATCTCAAATAACATCACTGCATCACACAATTTTTCGGAACTAGAAAGTGTGTGTGGTGTGTGTGTGTGTGGTGTGGTGTGTGTTGTGTGTGTGTGTGTTGTGTGTGTGTTGTGTGTGTGTGGGTAGGTGTGTGTAGGTGTAGGTGAGCACTGCTGTGTAAGTGTGTGTGTTCAATATAATGTATTTCAGGCTGAATCAGAAAATGTATTCCAAAATGCTCCATCACGTCACATTTTCAAAATATCACAACTTAAATTTCTGCATTCTATAATTACAGTATAAATACATATAGAGCTACAAACTTGTTAGAATTATTTTAGCTGACCCATTCATTCATGTCTGATTTCCTAAATGTTTAATGCTGTAGGTCTAACTATATGGTGCAGAATTACAGTTGATATTAATGTTTCAGTATCAACACAAAAGTGCTCAGACATGTCAATGTGTAATGCAACGTGTCATTCCCCTAGATTAAATTTTCTTCAGCGTGAATGCCGATCTTATTGATGTAAACCGGTATGTGTTGGTTTTGTTTATTAATAATCAATGAATTTTATCAACTATTAATAAGTAGCAATACATTCCAGCTTATTTTAGCTCGTTAAAATTTTTTTCAGGAATTTACGATATGTATAAAAATTCATGCTTGCAAAAATTCTCCGAATGTTTTTTGTCATATTGGCGGAGAATTCAGCGCGAAAAATTAATGAAAAAGAAATATCAACACCTCTTAAAACTGCTTATAAACTTTATTTTGATTATTCTTTGAGAGACCAAGAAAAATACTGGGCTCCACATACAGCATACACATTCAACTATATAGCTATTAAAAAACTCTTTACACCAGGATTTAATACTTTTTAAGTACTCAAGCAAGATAGGAAGTTGCTTACTAACAGAACATTTGGAAACCTAAGTAGTTTTTTTAGCAACTACTCGAAACATTTTGTCCTAGGAATAAAGCTTGAAGAATTCACCGATTAAAGTTTTTAATTTAACTTATATTTAAATACATCCTCTCATTATCCTTATTATCTTTGCTTTTTTTTAACAAGGTAGTCGATGATTCCACATAATAAGTTAAAAAAATAAAATATATTATGAAAAATTTTTTATAGTAATTGTATTACTGTCATTATACTTCAACCTAACTTATAAATACGTTGATTCTAAGGACATTGAAATTTAACTAAAACGAATGGTATACAATTTTGTTAGCATATTCAATTCTTGTTCAAGTGATACTTCATAGGCTTGGTATCACTTGTACCAGGAAGAAAGTATATACTATTATATATAGATACTATATATACTTATATAATACTATATATATTATATATAAATATATATATAATACTATATATATATTATATATATATTATATATACATATATACTTATATTGTTATTAATATAAATTAACACATATTTAAAAGCTACTCCATTAGCTGACACTACGGAAATGATAACCTCAAAAACAGAAGAAATAACATCTACCTTAAAAAATTCAAGTAATTTAAACACACTTTCTACTTTAGTTAATGTAGAAGTTAGTGTTATAAATGAGTGCTAAAAGTTCTGTCTATCAACTGATTTGCAGTACGTTGTATAGTAGTTTCGTTTATGCTCCTAACAATATCACGTGCCTAAGAACGTACCCATACAACTGTCAGTTTCAATTATGTATTTAAAGTGTAGTGCCGCTAGGATTTATATAAACTAAAACTGTACATAAAAGGAACATACTGTAAATATTCCTCTTCCTCTTTTTGAAGTACCAATGATTTGGTTGGAATTAACAAATCATTTTGATGATTCTTAACTTCTGCTTAACAAATATTACTGGTTTTGTTTCAAAATGTTAAAGCAGTATCTTGTTCCTAAATGTTCAATCAGCTATGAGATCCATACTTAATTGTGAAGACTTACTAATTCTAAAAGCATCAACTTCTTGTCAAGAAATTTCCGATTCTTATTATAGTTTTCCTGACACTACTGAAGTAGCATCAACTTCAAGAGATAAAACATACATACCAGAAGGGTCAATTACTAAACCCAATCTCATCAAACAAGCAGAACTATGTGATTTGGTTCGTGACTTGTATTTTACTAAAGATTAAACAACAAGCAGGACTCCTAGGTTCACACATGCAGGAGTGGAATTTATTAGACAAACATACTAAAAAGCTTCATTATTTAAAGATAGAAACCAAAATTTAATGAAATATTATACTAAGTACGCCTTAATTGGGTATTAGTTTGGAATTGCATTTGCTTTTGGTGATAGGCACTTATTTATTGGTTCATCCATAACAAGCTTAAAGGCATTGCTGATGCATAATTCAAATAAACTTTGCTTTATACAGGTAGCTCATGCTGTAGGGAAATGAAGGAACAAATTAAGCTATGTCACTAGTTTTAAAAGCTATTAAGTATGGTTAAAGATTATGGCGAAACTGTGGTGACCTGAAAGTTATTGGGCTTCTTCCCGATCTCCAGTATCACTTTGCCAAATTCTGTTGTTTTGTGTATTTATAGAAAGGCCATGCATCTATAATCAAGATTATTTAGTTAATGTCTGGCCAAAAAGTGATAATTTCACTCCAGGATTTCAAAATGTTAATATATCACCCATTGTTGAGTCTAACCGATCTATTTTACCGCCTTTGCATATAAAACAAGGACATATAAAGAAATATATGAAACATTCGAAAAAGATGGGAAGGATTTAAACATTTATTTCAGGTTTTCTCACGATTAAGTGAAGCTAAATTGAAATAGGGATTATTTATCGGGCCTTAAATTAGAACATTAGTATGTGATCATATATATTTGATAGCAAGTTAAATCAAAAGGAACTAGCAGCGTGGAAAATATTTTAAGACGTTATTCAAGGGTTTCTTGGCAACAAAAGAGTTGATAATAGTGGTCTGTTATTAAAACCGGTTTGTGAACTACAGAAATTTTGGCTGCAGAATGTCACTAAAAATTCATTTTTTACATTATCATCCTGACTTCTTCCCTCCAAATTTGGGTGCTGTAGGTGACGAATAAAGAGATCGGTTAAATATATTACAAATACTCGTAAAGCAGCGATATCAAGGCAGATGGGATGAATCTATGATGAGTGACTACTGTTGGCTTTTGAAAAGAAAAGACTTCTCAGTATATAAAAGAAAAAAGTATTTTCTCATTTAAGACACACCAATTTAAGAAAATACAGGTACAAATTTAATATATTTCTAGCTTTTGAAATGAAGCAGGTTATTTTTAATATATATTTTTACTTCTGATATGATATTTTATTCAAAGAAACATGTAAAAAAATTATGATACTAATTATACTCCCATAACTTATATAACAATAAGTTCATAAAATTGTAAGAATTACCCTTAATTTTGAAGACCGTATCTAAAAATCTGAAAGTGATGAAAAAAAAATTAAACATTTGATTATATAAGAATACACTTGGGTAGGCAGAGTCTTTATATATTATAGTTATAAAATAGTATACATACTAATATATTATTAAGTTATATATACTATATAAATGGCTTAGTATATGAATATTTATATTTATTTACTAATAATATATATTAATATATGCATTAACAAAGAAAGAATATATATATAATGATTTTTTTATATATATGAGTGAAATATAAATAAATATAGGAGCGACAACATAAAAATATAATGTATATAGTATATATATAGTAATATATATATATAATAGAAAAATAGAACTTTTATATAGTATATATATTATTATATATAGTATTAAGTATATATGATATATATATATTAATATACTAATATATAATATATAATATAATATCGTATAAAAAATTAGCCTAACTGTAAAAAAAACCTCCCGAAAAAATATATTTTAGGATTAACCCATTATAAATTACGCCAGAACGGGGTTACCTATTTAAATATATTTTGAAAATGAACAAGCTTGTTTTTATCATGTATATTTTACCAAATAACCTTCTTTATTTTGAGAAAAAGGCTCACATTTCCAACCTTGAGTTAATTTCTTAGGCCTAATCATTTGTTACAAAACCTAATTAGGCGATGTGGAAATTTAATTAAAAAGATAATTTTATTTTGGGATAGCGTTTTTCTTTTAAAATAAAATCTTAGTCACTCCATTATGCATTATTTCAATATTTTTATTGTATATAATCCTAAATACCACTTAAATAAAGTTATATTAAAATTATATCAATATCAGAATAATCAAGAAACACATCGAGTAACAGAAACATTGTCAAATCGCAAATAAAACCCACTGCCCCCACAAGCCACACATTTCCCCTTACCATATCTTAACCTTAGGGGCAATAAGTGCAGACGTAATACCGGAGCCTTCCATTATCCCGAGTATTATTCGATTATAGTGGCCCGTTCATGAGACAGACTAGCCCGTTTGCCTTCCCCCCGTAAATAGAGCTATTGCATATAAAGGACCCGAATGACGACAATTCGTCCGCCCATAGCAATAAAGAACCCAATTCCTCACCCTCCGTAAAGAAAGCCTCAGAATAAAAACATAGTCCAGGAGCGAAAATTTCTAAAAAAGATGAAGTTGCAATTTTATTAGATAAAATAAATCCCGACAATAAAAAATTAATTAGATTGTTGAATCTGATAAGTAACTTTTTCTTTTAATTACTTATAATGCAAAATAGCTTCTGTCTTTAACTTTTAAGTATAAATTTTAAATAATTTAGTATACTTTTACCACTTAATTTCAATACAAAGATGATTCTATAACCTAAAAAATATTGGGAAAGAGCTACCTACCCGGCCTACCCTAGTAAATCACCCCACCGGGCTGATATACTATAGTATATAAATATATATATATATATATATATATATATATTATATAATATCAATATATATATATTAATATATATATATATATATAATATAATATATAGTATATTATAATATATATATATATATATATTATATATATAACATGATATTAGTACTATATAATATATTATATATATAATATATATATATATATATATATAAGTATATTATATAAAAATAATATCAATAGGCTATATTGATATATATATATTACTATCAAAAAGATTGATATATAATTATTATAGTATATATTAACCAATATAATAATAATATCAATATATATTATTATATAAGATACAGGGGTATATATCCTTTATATAATATATCCTTGGTATACCGTATGATATATATATATATATATATATATAATATGATAATATAATACATCATTATAAATAAATATATATATGAATAGGATATATATATATATATATATATATATATAATATATATATATATATATGAAAAATTGTAGAACAAGGACACCCACCAAATGTAATATTGGAAGACTACAAGGATCACTCCGTTGTGGAGGTTACTCCTTCTTTCAAAGCCACAGCTGTTCTTGAAAAGGAATACTACTTGCCATTCTTCCTTATTTTCCGAGCCAATATTTAATCCTTCCTCTATCTTAAGCCCGCGTTCGAGGCCCTACCTGAGGGAACTGCGTTAGGCAAGGGTCGTTTTGGGTTACTTTACCAATTTATTTTTTAATTTTCATATTTTCTTAATATCTGAATTTTTTTATTTATTTATTTTTTTTTTTTTTTTGGTACTCTTCGTTCTGAAAATAAAGTTGCCAGGTTGTAGAGAAAATTTTTCAAAATGAGTTTTGACAGTTCAGGAGTGTATCAGGTGAGGGGCGGGTGGATCAATGTACAGGGAATTTAATAAAATAACTCATATTCTGAAAAGTGATTTTAGAGTATAATTATTGTAAGTTAAATACCTCCAAGTGATAAAATTATCAGGGATAAATAGGTTAAGTGGACGCTAGGCTCAAGCTATAAATTGCGATCAAGGTTGATCTAATAGAGAGATATATGAAATCAACAGTTAGACAAAGATATAATATTGTGAGAACTCTAGAAAAAGTACATATGTATTTTTGAGATAATGTTATCAAATATATTTTAAAATTATACATTGTTTCCTCCATTTTATATTACGTTACTATAAATTTAGTAATGTTTTTTCTTCATCTACTATTTTTAATTACGAAAAAGCTTAAAAAACAATAAACCATATAAAAAAAAACGGTTTTTTTTATTCTTTAATGGTTTATAAAAAACATATAATAAGCATATTGGAGTTATTATAACTATAAATAACCGACAGATGTTCATTTGCCTATACCACAGAAATTTAATTAATAAAATGGAAAGTGGGGTGAATGATACTATAAGTTATAAGTTATAATAGGTTATATAAGTTATGTACTAAATGATTTAATCACAAAAAAAAAAAAATAAAAAAATAAAAAAAAATTATTCAATAAATGATTTTGTTTTTAATATTTTTTTATTTAGATATATAGTATTCCCTTTAAATAAAAGAGAAATGATATATTTTTTTTTTTTATTAAGTATCAACAAATATAAAGAACCAATATAATATATTATTAAATCGATTTATGTCCAATTTAATGTAATTTTTCATTGTTTTTCATATATATAGTAACACTTATAAAGAACTTCTGTAAAGCTTTCTCCAAAATACCTCTATAAACAATTGTAAAAAAAAAAAAATCTATTTATCTACTCTAACATAAATTTTCCCAAATCAGCTTAAATATACACAAACATTTTTTACTAGTAATTTTATATTTTTAGTGCCTCATAAAATAACTACATCTTTTTGGATAAATTCCAACATTAATTAAAGATACTATAATATGTCAATATCATATAATAGAGCTACACATAAATTTAGTTCCATACTAATTTGTACCTGATAATTAAATGAGTAAAAAATAAAAAATAATTACTACTGTGAGAAAACTTTATTAATTATATATAAATACAATATATACAGAGGAAAAGCATATTATAGTTTTATAATATCCGGCTGACAGGGTTATCACCCAGTATATGTTTAGCACCCACACGCGTATGTGCTAAATCTAGTGTAATATCAAGATAATTACATTTTTCCCAGATACCCTTAGTTATTATATGTATATACATATATATATATAATTAATAATTAATATATATATTATATATTAATATATATTATAATATATATATATTATATATTATATTATATATATTATATTATAAATATAATATATATAATATTATATATTATATTATAATATATATATTATAATATATTATATTAATATATATATTATATATATATTAATATATTAATAGATATTAATTAAATTAATATATATATATATATATTAGATTAATGTGTAAGTATGATGATGAAATTAGTATTTAAGGTTTAATAGTTAGGGAGTGGTATGGAACTAATGGAGAGTTAGTTGAAGTGTTAGAAGATGATCTATCCTTCCTCGGCGTAGCATTAAAATTTCATTTTTAGGAATTAGATGATTGGTTGTGAGCTCTTCTGTGAGTCATCTGAAATAGACTAGGGTATCAATTATCTCCCCAGGAGGGTGTTTAAAGAGGAGTGGGAGGGCGGTTAGATGGAACGTACCCTCATTGTTAAAGAATTGTCTCCACGTAATAAGACCCTGCATCACGGGTCGTTATGGGTGGATGCTGTGCTACCACAGTCATATGACATGTAGTAAATGAGTGAGATTGACTGGAGGCTGCCGTAGAAAGCCTATGCCTAAAAATCTCTACTATGCGGCATATTTGGTTCTGTGTGTTGCGAATTCTGAAAAAGGAGTTTGAGAGGAATGTAGGGAGATTTGGCAGGGTGTGAAAAGGATGAGGGTTTGAAGTAAACGTAGATAAGGTAGGTTATGGTTGGAGTGAGGACAGTCCTCAGTGTGAAGTTATGGTTAGATGGTGAGCAGCTGAGCAAGTGTCTGAGTTTAAATATTCAGGGTATGTGTTGGATGAGAAGGGAAAGGATGATGCAGAGTTTAGTAGGAAAGTTGTGAAATGGCAGGAAGGTGGCTGGTGCAATTTTATCGTTGGTGAATGTAAAGGGAGACTAGTCTTGATTGCGCTAGAGTCTTACATGAGGTTACTGTACCTGTGTTATTGTATGGTAGTGAAGACTTATGGTCTGGAATAGAAGTATAGATCTAAAGTTCAATGTGTTCAGAATGGACAATCTTAGGGGCATGCATGGTGAGAAGAATAATTAAAATGAGGAATAACTATTAGTTGTGTGGTGTTGAAGAAAGGAGTAAATGAGAGAATAATGAGAAGTATGTTGGAATGGTTGTCATGTGGAAAGGATGTTGATATGATAGTCGGGTTGGTTAAGCGGATGTATAGTGGAGAGTGTGTTGGGAACCGCCGGCTGGGAGACGAAGAGATAAGTTGGATTGAGTCGGTGAAACGAATGTCTGAAGGAGAGAAAATTGTGAGTTTGCAGAGGCGAGAATAAAGGTGGTGCATAGTAGGAGAGAATGCGGGGTTTTGTATGGGGGCTATGGTTGTGGGCTTGTGGCCCACCTGGCCAAGGGATGAACCCTTAACACTTGACGAAATTCCATAGTGAGGGTCCGTCGCGTCCCATGAAAGCTCTAGGGTGGATTTTCTTCTGTGAGAGTTTCACTAATTAATGGTCAGAAGGGGCAGGTAAGGGCTGGGGTTTCTTATCGACATTTGTCATACTCTCCTACTGCTTTTCCTTTTTACCGATGCTTCTCAAGCTGTTGTTACTCCCATCTGGGGAAAAAAGGTAGTAAAGAAAGAAAAAAAGATAATATAGATATATATATATATAATATATATACTATATAAATAATATATATATATATATCATATATATATATATATATAAATATATATATATATATATATATCATCACCCACCTTTCCTTTCTCCCGAAGACTGGGGGCAAGGTGCGTTACATGCCCCTAAAACAGGAAAAGTAGAAGAATATGAGGCAAGTCGAAAGAAATGCCCAGCCATACCGCCCCTTTTATACCTATTACGTGAGAACTCGTCGTCAGTGGCAAGAAATTCTCACACCCACTATGTGCTTTCACATCGAAGTAAACCGGTACGACCGTCAGCGAACACTTAACACTCATTGATTCAAAATGCCGTCAAATGGTGGGGTATTCAATCTCCTTCGACCCAGGTTACGAGCGATGCCACAACGCAGTAGGCACCGTTCACTCAGCACTCCACATCCGCAACAATATTCTACTCCTATTAGTATCACCTTTGATCATTCTCATGAACGCATAGCCAAGCAATACACCTACATTTCTCTTCCCATCCATGGCACTATATTAACTAGGACGTAAACAAATCTACAACCACAATTTTAACATATACGATAATACATATAACACACAAGAGCTCATAATAGCACAATTACCAGTCACCACTCACCACTAATAAATGCATTTGAATAAAATTTTAACGTATACCAAGCCGACAATCAATTTCTAACCCCATTACTCCCACATGGACCCAAACTAAATCTCGCAAGATATAACTTCAATCATGGTGTATATACATCAAAATCCCTATACCATCCCCATTTACACTCAACAATCCTGCCACAAACAAACTCCCTCCCTCATATACGTTCCACTAGTCTCCGCTATGATCTCTCAAATTTCTGTATCTCCTTCTACCAACCTCTATCACGACCACTCTATTTATTCAAGTCATACCTTTTTTATACATTTGTCTCCAAAAACTTTCAGATACATTGAGCACACCTTTTAGTTAATCCATACCCTTAATAAACTACGCTTTATTTCCAGACCCATAGTCTCCCACTACCCTAGTAACTAAATCTAATTTTAAAAACTGCAAACAACCACCAGAGCTCAACACCACCATATCCTGCACAACAACCTCCACTGGTCAACAACTTGATCCTCTTTGTTGAACAATCTTATTCATGATCTATCCCTCAGAGAGATTTCAATAATAATGGATTGTCACACCCGGCTCCCCACTTTCCTTTCTTCTACTAATAAACAGATCTTTCCTCGTGCTATTAAACGTGCTATCATATACACTCACCTAAATTTGCAGTCTCCATAATCTTCTCTCAGTCCAATCAAATATTCACTAAAACTCTCAATAAACCATTTCAATCTCACACTCGTCCATCGTTCCCTCAGCTTGTCCACTCACCATTTGATCTCTACACATAACTCTACAACGACTCTGGAGATCTGTCCCTCTCACCTCTATACTTCATGATAACATCTTTCTCCTGTTAATCTATGTCATTTACTTCAATTGAGCACCCCTTCCATTTTACACATATACACTCAGTCACAAAATACACAGCTTCTCTTCTAGGGATTCACGCTCACCACACAAAAAAACCAACTTATACGAGACAATATCAAATAGGTATTTTATGCTATCACCAACCTCTTCCAATTCCAATCTAACACCCATCCCCTGGTCCCCAACACACCACCAGTTTATAATTTCTTACCTAAACTCCCTCCAAATTAATAGACAATACATTCCAAATTGTAATAAACCGCCATCAAGGTAGAACAACTAGCATCCACCCTTGCACTGCCCACTTCACTAGACCTACTCTAATACTACAACGACTAAACACCACTAATCATAGTCTCACTTCCCAATTCCCTATTAAATTACCTATGAACACATCACAATTACTCTCGATTCGTCAAATACCATTAGCTTATATCAAAATTCCATTTCCAGAAGTATCACCTTATTACCCAACCACCCTATAGATCACCAACAACAAAACTTGCTCATTATAAGCTAAATTCATAGCATACAACCTAAATTATATACGTGAACTCACATAACTTGTTTAACCTTGCCCAGGCACTTTGAATACTCAATAAAAGCATCCTATAAACTCTACATAAATTCATTACGTATCTGTTTACTTCTCCTTTAACACCCTTCAGGAGACTCATGTGGTGCGTATATTGCCGCAATAAATAAACCATTTAAACTAAAAATCTCCCTAATCATAAAACATTATAAATGGGGTATTCAAATTATATCTATCTCAAACCTGAATGAAAGCAGCGTCAAAGAAATGAGTTGAAGCTGATTTAAAAATGCTTAAACAAGGATATCCCAAGTTTGTCTTGGTGAGAGAGACAGGAATTATACTCTAATATCTTGGATAAATCACCTCGAAGCGTTTTAGAGACCTATTTACCCATTATCTTGTCCTTATGCAAGAGACACACTACCTATATAATTAGAACCTCCAACTGCACCAAACTGTGGACCCAACATCCTAACGTAAGTGTTAGAGTAGTCTCTACCAGGAATTGGGAATAAAATGGGGGTATAATGAGCCAGGTCGGCTTACCAACCTCCAATTGCGGTACGCGTGAGTAACTTAGCAAACTCGTCGCAATTGGTCTCCAAAGCGACCTCCGCGATTCAAATGCCGCCGCATCCCCTAAAGTTTATAAATTTGCGTACAGAAGAGAAATAGGTTAAAACAGAAATGAAAGTCCACCAAATGTGATATCATTACAAAAGGATATAAATAGATGAAGTGCAACTTGTCTTTTGTAGGGAGATCACTCATGATTGGATGAAAAAAGACTGTTTTATAATTCGTTAGAGGGTTAGAAGAGGTATCATAGCAAATGCATTATTAGTTACGAAATAGACGTATTATATTGACTTTATACAAATAGTTCAAAGTATTTTCACTCTTTTAAGAGTGAACTCTACTGTAGCTGAGTTTGTATATGGGAAAAAAGAGCGAGTAAAACTTTCTTATATAGTTCAGTTTAAATGTAATGATCAGCTCCTGGCATCCCAACACCTGAACATGGAAACTTATGATGTCAGGTTTTTGTTAATGTGAATACTGATTGTAATTCATTCTGGTGATGCTTGCCTTTCATCTAAACTAGAATCTATTATCGAATGCGGTGTTTCTAGTGATACATGAATGCCATTAGTGTTTAAATAATAATAGTTATATATAGATTGTAATATATAGTGAATAATAATTAAAGATAATATAATATATAAATGTATAAGTGAATTTATGTCCTTAATAAGATAATTATATGCTAATAATTAATAATAATGATGTCATATCGGGATGGGGTTATTTATCACAGGTGAGATGAGCCCCATCATATATGGCGAATTTCTATGGTCTTGTAGATAGACCTTCGAATGTTTCTGATTGCGAAGGACGTGTGATACTGACCTGGGGAGCTCACTATTAGAAATGGCACACAGTAAAAAGGGGAGCTTCTTGTTCGACTTACGTTAGGTTCTTTTACTCTTTTCTGTTTCGGTGTAGACTACGCGTCTACGTCCGCCTCTTCTATAATGGCATTTACAGAGGAAGATAGATTCTAAAGATATGGATAAGATTAATAGGTATTGTATCTTAATTAGTATAGATAATTTTGGTTTACTCTTCACTTAGTATGCTTGTGAAAACGGGATTATTTGTTAAGAAGAAGGTAAAGACTTTTGCAATTATACTTCCATCGTTACAGATACTCAAGAAACTCATTTCACAGATTACCTCTATTCAGAGCCTCCCAAATAATAAGCATTTTCTCAATGAATATAAAACGTTCTCTCAACTTTATAACAGGTCCAAAGTTCTTTAAGTGGAGTGTCACACGGTACTAATTCTATCAAATGTTTTATTTTTTTTATGCATTCATCTAATACTTTGTAGAGTTTATTGGAGAGACCACGGTATAGTACAATAAAACTTTTGTGTAATGCAAGGAGAATTGTTAAGAAGTGCATAATTTTAATTCAATATCATGCGATGCAGCTTGACAATTATTCACACTAAATGCTTAAGTTGTATTGCAATAAACTCTTTCGATCACTTAGTAAGTCATCTTTGTTACTGCCTTACTCTTTCTCCAACATCAGGTCATTTAATATGTCGTATGCCGCTATATTAATGTTAAGAGATAATTCTGCATCACTCACCAATGTCATAGTACAATTTTCTTCTTATTCTCTCATTTGTTCCTATGTATCCTACTCTGCTCTTTCATGAAATGAATTCTGGATGAAAGTCACTACCACTTACTATAAATTTTAAGTATATTCATATAGAAATATAAAAACAATCTAAGGATTACAGTATCCTTTTTAAACTCCATCCATACAAGTATGTCTCAAATGTTCCACTAAATTTTCTGTCCTCACTCGAGAAAGCCATTTACTATGTAGTAACTTAGTTCCCATAGACAGCTGTTAATATTGTCCATTTAGCCTCAAAAGTCGTTAGTTAACTGTTGATACAGTTTCTAAATAAACTTTGTACTTAAATCTTCCAAATTACACAGTCTCTATTTTATATTTGTTTGATGATTTATATAAGATATAAATAATATCTCTCAATAAACATAAAAATGACTATGCTCACGGTATTGCCGCTATGTGATTTCATTTACTTCACTCACTTTTAGTGAAATTTTCAGAAAAATTATCCATAAAATAAGTTGCATATTCAAAATACTTTAGTTCAATTCCAGTCGCTGTTTAGAGGAATTAAGCTAAAATACATTCGTCGAGTGATTTTAGATGTGATCAGGTTTATACTGTTGAACCAAAGAGATATCTTCAATTTTTTCTTCATCATACGACAGAGAGAGATGTAGAGAGCGTTTGTAAAGAAAACTTCCTCACTTACCTTCACTGTTGACGTGTGCCTTTTGCGCCCGTCTGGCTGGCGTTCGTGATGTGATTCTTTGAGGAACATTCATAACGGACCCTTCTTCATCCATCATTCAAAATACATAGTATAATAATCTAAATGTATACGCTAATTTACATGTAGTTATTATTATAATAATTAATTACATATTTAAATCAAAAAACATATATAATTATTAATAATTGAATCATATATAAATATAAATAATAAGTTTAAATAATTAAACTAATATATTTTTGATTTAAATGTTAGAATTTTTATAAAAAAGGTTAACAAACAAATAAATTTAATTTAAAGATATGAGTGAAAAAGTTGTTTAATTGATAATGAAGGCATCGTTCGGAAGGTTCTTTTAACTACTTACCTGAGAATTAGATAAGTAGGAACCCTCTTCCAATTAACAGCAAGAAACTCACTGTTCAGAATCAGAAAGGTAAGAGAGGATGAGGACTCTCCGCTTTCTAGAAACGTAGCTCATGGCCAACTGACTTTGGAAGGTCTTTTGGAGAGACAAATGGCTGAAGTTGTAATTTGTCAGCCAGTTGGTTCTTTATCTTACGGGTTTTTTGTTAAACTCAATCTAATCCCAGAAAGGATTAATAATAATAAAAAAATAAAATAATATAAATAATGTTTCAAAACATTAGTAAAAAAAAAATTTACATGCAGTAGTTTTGGATTTACCACATGAGTAGAAGAAAGTATCTCAAGTATCCGATCTGATTTGCTCCCAAACTTTAATAACTTTTTAGGTAACGATTTGATAGGTTAGGTAGTCTTCTAATGTACTTTTTAAGTGTAGTATCTGTGATAACTGTTCAAAAATTCTTCCAACTTTTGATGACTGCCAAACCTTCCACAATATTTACGGGTATAGTAGATACAAATTTTTATAATTAAGTTAATTTATCATTTAATAATAATATATTTAGGTTATAATTTTTTAAGTTATCAATTTAAATTTTTATTAAGTTATATCTTTCAGAATATCTCAGAATTCAGAAATAATCCTTTGCTTACTCTAGTTTTAAAATCATGAATGGAACAAGTAGCATTAAGCTAGATAATATTATTCCACCCACTACCAAGCTTCTATTTCAATTCCCACTACTTCTTACTTTTACTGATACTAATAATAATAATAATAATAATAATAATAATAATAATAACCTTTACAAAGCTATGAAAAGTTTGTGTCCATTTGTTTTTATCTTTAAGTGTAGGGGGTTTAAAACCACTTTTGGACATCAAAAAGAGAGCCCTCATCGGATGCAGATCAAACATAGGTGGCTGCATTTCCGCAAGTTCAATTGCAGTAATTCCAACAGCCCAAATGTCACAGAGTTGATTATATCCACCTTTTCTTTCAACTGCTGCCACCTTTATAACAGAATATAAGATAGGTTAGATCATAGTACAACTACAATAATTTTTTTATAAATTTTTCCTTTATTAGTAGGTATCATTTATTTGCTCCTCGCACATTAGTATGATATTGAGATTAAAATCTCAATTTTAAATTGAAAACGATGCTATATTTTATTCTAAATATATAGTAGAAAAATCATTTTGTGGCTACTTTTAAAATATTTGCAAGTATACATATGAACAAGTCAAATCTTTTAAAATTATTTGCATAAATAAATACAAATGCCAGGGACTAATAAAATTAATTATCCATATACCTCAGGTGCCATCCAATATGGTGTACCTATAAAAGACTTTCTTTTGCTAATTGTTGCTGTTATTTGTGCAGAAACTCCAAAGTCTGCTAATTTAACATCACCAGTTTCCGTCAACAAAATATTAGCTCCCTGGAATATAATGTTCATTTAGTTATTGAAACTTTTACATCGGATCACAATGAGTTTGAAAAACATTGAATTAAAGGAGTACCTTTATATCCCTATGCATTTTGCATCGGATCACAATGAGTTTGAAAAACATTGAATTAAAGGAGTACCTTTATATCCCTATGCATTTTGCCAACTCTATGGAGATATTCTAAGCCTCTTAGTGTTTCTCGGCACATATAGCCAATTTGTCTCTCTTGTAATGGGCCTGTGACTGTTTAAAATAAAAAGTTAAAATATACCTATATATATACAACTCATGAAGCATAAGAAAACTCATAAAATGCCCAACTTTTTGTGCAAAGAGAAATACTCATACTGTGATAAATGTCTTGCAAAGAACCTCCTCCACAATACTCCATGCAAATCCATAACTTATCTCTTCTAAGGTAGCTTCCAAAATAGGCTACAATATTGGTATGTCTGCAATCTTGCATCATAAGAATTTCTTGTTGAATAATGGTGAAATCATCACCTAACAAATAAGGTGTATATATTTAAACAATTATTAAATATATAGCCCTACCACTAAATATTTATATTCTGAATTCATGAGCAATCAATAGGAAAGTTTCCTTTGCTTGAAATAAATTCTAAATAAACGTTTGTTTACAAAAACCTTGCTGTAAGGTTAAGAAGTGATTTGAAGACTCATTGGGAACGTAACAGTTTCAAGGCATAGAGCCAGGGTTCGATCCCCCGTTTAGATCTTAGGCCTGTGAGATGCATTCGTTTTGCCTTAAAAAAATAAAAACATTACCATCATTTATTCCAACTAGAATACAAATCGAACTCGATATATATACTAAAATATTATAATATACAGAATCAATAATAGACCACTCCCAAAAGACGTTAAGTTTGTGTGCAACGAGATCATATGTTAAATTTGAGATAAAATTTGTTGAGCAAAAGTTCATGCAGCAAAAATTTCAACAACCAATCACACCAAAGCTTTGTATATGTAGAAGTTCTGAAGATGGATGAAAATCATGTAGCAAATTAAATACTGTTGGAAAAACTGAAGGAGGCTTAAACCCTAACCCAGTGGGTTTTATTGTCCATTTTTGGTATTGGCTTTTTAAAGTACCTGGTATATAGTAAATTTTGAAATCCTTAAATTTGTAAAATATTATATAAATTTATTTCTAAACTTCTTATATAGAGCATTTCTGACTCTTTAGGACACCTAACATAAATGAAAATTACGTTTTTATGTTAGTCGGTCATATATACGAGTCAGAAATGCTCTTAGTCCTCTCAAGTTTTAT
>JABUQX010124520.1:22500-32500 GCA_015478945.1 Trachelipus rathkii | reverse complement strand
CAGGCGGGTGCCGCGTGATTTTAATCTAATTGTAACATCTCTAACCATTTTAATGAAATTACGTTTTCAATTTATAGGCAAAAAATTCTTAAAAAGGCTTACTCCCTCTCTCCTAAAGTTAATTATATAATATATATATATATAGGGTAATATATATATATAATATATATATATTATATTATATATATAATACCCCATTAGAGCTGATGAACATGGGAGCGTGATTATATATATATATATATCATATATATATATATATATTATAGATATATAATATATATATATATTAATATCATATTATATATTACGTACGCTGCAGGTCAAAGGTCTCTGTCAGGCGTAAGACGGCAAGATGCTCTATGTCTCTATGACCTCTATAAGTCTATGAGTCTATGTCTATTGTTAATTTAAAACTGCTTTCCATTTTGTTTTAAAATTTGTGCTTAGTGTGTGGTGAAACGCTAAGCAATGAAGCCATAGCCCCCAGCAAACTTATGAGAGATCTTGCTACGAAGCACCCAGGTATATCCCACAAACCCGGGTCATATTTTTCAAGGGCTATTAGAAAATCAAGAGAAAATTGGTAATAGAATGTTGAAGAGATTTACCACAAGTGACGCAGCTGGCAAACTATGGAAAAAAAATCTAACATCCTGAAAAGAAAAATGAAACCTCCATATAAATGAGACAAGGGGGGGTAAAATTATCCCGGCTGATGCAAAATTTCGTTGAAATCAGACTTGGGCAAGATTGCGGGATATCAAATTTCAACAGGTTCCCTCTCAAACCAATACATAGCCGTAAGAATTATCTTGAAATGTTATTAAATATAAATGAACAAACAAGTCATAGATAAAATAAAAACTCACCATAAATTTGCTTACAAATAGATGAAAGTACTGATATTACTGCCAAAAATCAGCTTCTTGGATTCTATAGATTTATTGAGGGTAAATATATCGTGGAGCAGTTTATGTTTTGCAAAGAGTTGGAAACAACTACTACCGGCGCCGATATTTTCGCTCCCGTCTCTTCCTATCTCAATAACCGATTGGTTTTCATGGAACGACTGTTAGTGGAATATGTACTGATGGTGCACCATTAGCGACAGAAAAGTATAAAGGGATTTATTGCGCGAGCTTTACCAGGAAAATGGATCGATTTGTAAATTAACTAACTGCTTCTCCGGAGAAGCGCATAGTAGGGAAAATTGTGGTGAGCAGTTCGGTGAAGTTTATAAATCAGTTGTAAATGATAAAATTACATTAAATCCGAGACCTTTGAAGTGTCAGACTTTGAAAAAATTGCTGTGAAATGGACTGCACCCATCTATTTCATTATTATTAACATACAGAAGTACGATGGTATCTCGTGGATAGAGTACTGAACCGCAAGTTCTCACAATTGCAAGAAGAAACTAAAAAGTTCTTTTTTGAGAAGAGAAACACGATGCATTTTCTAGGTTGCTGCAAAATGGATGATTGGTGTTAACAGCTGTCATATCTGTCAGATATTTTTAGTAAACTAAATGAATTAAATACTTCATTGCAGGGACGACAAGGAACAGTAGTTTCTTTCAAACCGAATAAAATGAAAGGTTTCAATGAGAAAGGTAGTTTCTTGCGAGGTCTCAATGAGAAAGTAGATGTTTTCAAATTTTCCTTCCCCTTTCCAAAAATTTTTCGGAACGTATGGAGGGAAAAGCTAAACGACCTCTTCTTGATCATTTCTCAAAATTGCAAGATGCAGTAAATAAGTACTTTCGTCTTTCCGTTAAGAATCTTGAGTGGATGTTTCCCCATTTTACATAGCAGATATTGCTGAAGAACTAGATTTACAGCCACTGAAAGAGACGAATTTAATGATCTCTGCGCTGGTTCTTTACTGAAAAATAAACTTAGAAGACTGACTTATCAGAACGGCTGCTTTTTGGCTTTTGGCTTAGCATACAAAAGGAGAAAAAGCCACAAGTTTCCTTTGCCAATTTTCAACATTCAATACTTTGTGACAATCTTTCTCTGCAAGTTGGGTCACAATAACAAATGGCCAAAAACATGAATAGATTGTGTGAATCTGAAGAAAATACGGCTTTGCGTTATCAAACATACAGAACCAAATACAATAATTTGTGCTCCAAGCATCAAGCACAAAATAATTTCCCATTAATCGATTCTTAAACAGCAATTTTGAACAGTATGTTTTATATATTTTAAATTTAAAATTCTATTATTATTATTTATTATTTATATTATTATTATTATTATTATTATTATTATTATATGATTATTATTATTATTATTATTATTATATTATTATTTATATTTTATTATTAATATTATTATTTTATTATTATTTTATTAATTTGTAACAAGTGATGCCATCAAAAATCCAACAGGATTAAATGGGTGCGTGGAATTACAAAAGGTGGGAACCACTGATCTGAGAACTAACACCATAGCAGTCCTAACCCAAATTATTCCAATACAGCATTGCAAACAAAAGGCCCAACCACCATTCTGCACACGGCACACATAATTCCACACTACAACCTAAACATACTCTCCAACAACCAGGAATCGAGAGAACCTATGTTACTCCTTTCTACAATATCTAAAGTTTTCGTGAGATTAATTCTGAATAGAATCTTCCCCATCATTTCGAGAGATTATTTCTGAATAGAATCTTCCCCTATCATTTCCCTCTCAGATACGCAACATGATTTTAAACAAAACCATTCCACTACCACACAATTTACCGATCTAACACAAAACATCTTCGAGGGCTTTTACCAAAACCTACCACTCTTCCGCTCTCTTCTAGTAGCAATAGACATAAACAGGGCATTTGATACGGTTCCATAGCACCTCTTAATAGACAAAATCTTAAACACAGAAATAACCATCAATGACAAGAAAATAATAGCAAATTTCCAATCCGATCGTACCGCGAGAGTCATACAATGACGCCACTCTTCACGTTCATACAGGTTATACAATGGATTCCCCTAGGGTGTCATTCTATCACACCTCTTTTATGCAACGATCTTCCAGAATCCACATCCCTTCTTTAAAAAATTAAAAAAAATTTTTTTTTCCATAGTTATGCAGATGACGCTGACATCATACTCAAAGTCCCTCCTAAAATACAGCCAAGTTTGAGCTACAACAATACGTAAACCTGCTGGAACAGTGCTATCAAGCAAACAGAATTAACTGTCCCTCCCCCAAAAAATCCTCCATCACACTACTCCACCTGCAGATTGAGAACAAATAACCAACCAACACTTTTATCCTCCAAACCAGAGACTTCCTCTCAATAAACCAAACTCGCCATTCTAGTCTTAGCTTTTGACCACCACATGACGTTCACCCCCTCCCACACATAAACAAACATAACCTTCTAGACCATACATAAAGTGAATGCAATGAAAGCAGCTAACAGGAACAAATTTCGGTCAAAACAAAGAATCTCTCACTATTGTATACAGGCAATACCTTCCGATCCAATCTTGAAACTTATGCATCACACGCAGGAAGCCGTGTAATAGCTCAGACCAACATCCAAAACTTGAGACTTTCAAACAAGCTCTCAGAATAATAACAGGCTGCCTCCAACTCCACACCCAGTCATCACTAAAAAACAGAGAATCAAAAATCTCTCTCTATAAGAGCCCATCTCGATCATAATGGCGCTGCCAAGTTTTACAGCAGATCACTACTCAAACAGACTACTTCCCTACACCAAACATTTCAACAACCTCTCCACCAAGAAGGAAAAAATCACACAGCTATAGATATGTCTAACATTATTATAACAACTCAATCGCTCACCACCCCCACCAGATACTTTATTTCAAACACATCCACACACCACAGTTAACACAAAGAGCCGATCTCCGAATACCCAAACAACACCATACTCATAGTGCGGCTACCCGAAAATTCTCACACGGAACAAACTCTGGACCGTCAAACCAGAAGGATGCTATCCCTTCTCCTCTCTGGGATACCATCCTCCCCCCTCCCTCCTCCCTCCCTCCTCGCCTCCCCTCACCGTTCAGAATAGAAATTGAATTTCATAATGGCTCCCTCCTCCACTGATCAAATATGCTAACTCCCTAAACCCAATAACGACACAAGACATCCCTTACTAAACTGCTCGAATCTGACGGGACATCAGACGCAACTTTGCTTACGCTCTTATGATGGGTCTATGAGCTCGGCCTGCTGTGGTGGAACAATATCAAGGGATCACCCGATTCTCGTAGGAGGGAGCGGTGGGCTACCAGGTAAAGATTATATATATATATATATATATTATATATATATATATATATAATATATATTATTAATATATATATAGTGTTATATATATATATATATATATATATATATATATATATATATATATATATATATATATATTTTAATATATCTATATATATATTATATATATATAATATATATATATATATATATATATATATATATATATATATATAGTATATATATATATATATATTTATATATATATTATATATATATATATTATATATATATATATATGATATATATATATTAATATATAATATATATATATTATATATAATATATATATATATATATATATATATATATATATATATATTATATATTATATATATATATATATATATATAATATATTATATATATTATATATATTATTATTATATATAATATATATATATATAATATATGATAATTGGTTGGTTTAATAACACTTTAAAACGTAAATACACATACGGAGCAGATGTTTTTGATATGAAATATGTAATCATGAGTTCAAACAAACTATTTTGCGCATTTTTCCTCCTAATTAGTAATACTAATTTAACACGAGAGAGAACAGTCAATTCATCGAAGCCGTCGTTATTAGACAATTTTGACTATGAACCATTTAACAAACAATTATACCCAATTGTTTTATAGATTTTCATTTTTTGTTTTTGTTTCTTTTATTTTTTTACTTTGTTTTTATTTATTTATTTTTTTGGCGTTTATAATTTGTTTATGTGATTTGTGTTTGGAAGATAGTGAAGAATTAATCTTTTAGGGGTGCAGAAACTATTTTTTTTCTATATATTTAAGAAATTTTAAATTAATATAATATATATATATATATATATATATAATATATATATATATATATATTATATATATATTATATATATAATATATATATATATATATATATATATAATATATATATATTATATATATATATATATATATATTATATATTCCATTAAGAAAAGATATTTGCATAATAAAAGAATAAAAATAACTATTTCAAAAAAAAAAAAAAAAATATTAAATAAAAAACAAAAACAAAAAAACAACAACATTTTTTGATGTTGTAGAAAGAAAGAGTGGTAATAAATAAATACCTTAGAAACAAGATTCTTTTTATATTTGGAGTAATTTAAAACGTATTTCAGGATTCTGTTTTAGCCAATCCAATTTATCCTTAAGAGTGTCAAATGACTCTTATGGTATTGCGAATGTATTAATGTATGGTTTCGTTAAAATTACTCAAAGTTAAAAAAAAATATTTAAAGAATAACCCCAGAGGTTATTCGCAAACATACAGTGCCATGGTTTTTGTAACTGACTGGGATATTCGCTGCACTCCCATACCTTTTTCCAACCTGAACCCTTCCTACATATACGTATCCCTTTACATCCTACAAATTTAGGCAAAATATGTATCATTTCCATTTCTTTTTTCTGTTAAATTGAGAGCGCCTTATGCTTTTTAGGCTAGGTTTTGGCTGACGCACTGCAGCGGTCCGGTGCTGTGCGGTGACGGTGCGGGGAGGCATACAATTCCGTCCATTGGACGTGAGGAGGTTGTAAAAATCTGAGTGCTCTCCAAATTCCAAACTTTAAGCCCTAAACCATGTGAATAATGTGTTACAGATAAAACAGTTGTGAGTTGCGTAGTGCATGGTGGGATGTAAGCGTATGTATCTATGTTGTGTGTGTATTTGTGGGTGTATTTGTGTCGGTGTGTGTGTCGTGTGATGTGTTGTGTGTGGTGTTGTGTATGTGTGTGTGTGTGGAGAGAGAGAGAGAGAGAGGAGAGAGAGAGAGAGAGAGAGAGAGAGAGAGAGAGAGAGAGGAGAGAATAGAGAGAGAGAGAGAGAGCAGAGAGAGAGAAGAGGACTGTTCAAAAAAAATAGCGATTAAAGGAATTGTTTTGCTATCAATGTGTCATTCATAATTTCAAAGATTCAAATATAGAAAAACCTTTACATTATGGCAGTCATTAACCAAGACCCAAATTTACATACGCTACCAACAATACATCACATGCACACACACTCTTGTTTTCATTATAAAGAGAGATCTCAAGAGGGACCTTTTGGGGTTATAGAATCTTCACACGAGATGCGACAAACCGGCTCAGAAGAAGAAGGAAAGAAGAAGAGAGAAAAGATAATAATAATTAATAATAATATCATAATAATAATAATAATAATAATAATCATAATATAATAATAATATAATAATAATAATAATAATAATAATAATAATTAATAATAATAATAAAATAATAATAATAAATAATAATAATTAATAAGAATATAATAATTAATAATATATAATAAGAAGAAGAAGAGAAGAAGAGAAAAGAAGAAGAAAGAAGAAGAAGAAGAAGAAAGAAGAAGAAGAAGAAGAAAGAAGAGAAGAAAAGAAAGATCATATTGGCTGTCTAAGAGCAGATAAAAATTATTGGAGAAAGGATTTTGCCATTACTTTTCTTCCAAGTAATATAAACTTATTATTTCAACCTCACTTTCTGTCCCAGTCGTTTACATGAGTGTGATGTATTATGTAAGTGTTTTTGCATTGGTTTAAAGTGCATATTAAGTTGTGTATGTGCGAATATATCTTTACTTGTAATTGTTTGTTTTGAATGATTTTAACTAGATTTGCAAGATCTTTGTTTATTTATCGCTGGAGAAAAACACCAACAAAAGCTGAGTGAATAGTAGGCTAATTAAGCTATCTAGGAAAAAGTTCGCATATCCTTCAGATGTCTAAGTTGGAGCCCAAAACCAGAAAGTTGGGTTCTTAGCTGATAGCCATGACTTCAAGAAGAAACTGACTCATGACAGAAAATCAACCCTGTTGGCAAAGGAAATCTCAAAGAGGCCAAAGGGTCTGGTTGTTTGGGATTTTGGTCGAGGCCCAACGTTTTCGAACTATAATTCCGAAGAGAGAGCATTTCCCAGACTGTAATGAACACCTCTAAGCGAAAGAGGAGTTGTACAAGGCCCTTAGGAAAAAAAAAAAGTATAGATTGAAGGCGCGTGAAAGTGGACATACAACGTTCATCATGCCGACCCAAATGGGAAACGCGAGGAGGCAATTTCGAAACTTCCAGGAGGAGGGGTTTGGATGTGTCAAATATTGTCTTAGACACAAACTGGGGCAGTTCTTGCGACATTTCGAATAGAGAGTGTGTTGAGAAACTTTTCATTCTCATCAAATAGGATTCACATGTTTTTTCTCTTTATATTTTTTTGTGGTGTCACTCACTGAAAGCCAACCCGTGTCTTTAAATATGAATGTGAAAATTAAATCTCCCCCCCCCCCCATTTATCATTTATTAGTCTGTACATAAAATATTGATCAACCGTGATTGACCACGAGTTAGAGTTTGAACGTGAGGCCTTTCGTGGATTGCTAAGTAATTATTTAATTACGAATCGTGCACATAGCTGAAAATGTGTTATGATGATTCCATTTTACTCCTATGTAAATAACGAGGATGACGGCTTCTGTGTTCTAATTTAACTCCATCATTCGCAACAACCTAGGGGGAAAGAATTCGATATTCTATAACCCCTTCGGTTAGGCACAATGCAAGGCCAGAGTTAGGATAGAAGATAGGTATTGTAAGTACGTTCCATTTTTCATTTTTGTAATTAATTACTCAAGAATGGTGGAGAATCGGAACCTGCGCGTCGTCAATCTGATGGGAAGACGGAGAGAGTGATTATTAAATATTGGGCCTTGTGTCCTCGTTAATATTAGCACTGCATTTTGTCCTCAACTTGGGGTCTTAATATATATGGTTGTTAATATTTCGCATCGCACTGCTCACGCATGTGTATATATAATGGGAATGAGAGAGACGTGATTCAAAGTCTATGTATATTTATAACAGGGAATTAAGTCTATAATTGCTTTGAAAATTCAATTTGACAACCTCTCTTACTGTTTGAAACCGTAGTGACTACTAACCCCAATTATTGGGGCCACAGCGGCCGAAACAATCACATGAGCTAACGCCTTATTTCAACTTCCTTCGCCTCTGTTACTTCCATCTGTTGCATGCAACCTTCTGCATCCTTTTATCTATAAAAGGGCTCCGTGCACGGCGTGTCCAGCGTTCCCCACAGATCGCGGAAACCCTGTGCAAGAGGGAACATCTGCCCCCTTGGGGGAATCTTTCTAACCTTTCCTCTTCAGGTGGAATGCCTGGTGTTTTGAATGATGTGTAATTACATGAAAAATTGTCCTTCTTGGTGTATTGGTTAAATCGTCAATTTCCTTTTTCAATTAAATTTGGTAGAGCCAAAAAGTGGTGGAAAGGGATAAAAAGGATTTAGGAAGTGTTTCTGCACAGGCACTAGCTATCAAAGGTGCGAAATCCTGGTGCAGTTTACAGTTTCAATGGAATAAAAATCGCTATCTTGATAGAGCATCAAACAAACATAGAGCATATTATTAGAAACCAGAAAACACACAGAAACCTTTCTCGATGGCTTATATTATATATATATATATATATATATATATATATATATTATATATATAATATATATATATATATATTATATATATATATAGTATATTATACTATATATATATATACATATAATATATATATATATATATATATATATATATATATATATAATATATAATATATTATAAATATAATATAATATATATATGTATCCTATACAACAATTATATATATATTATATCGTATATTTATTATATATATGTATATATATATATATATATATATATATATATATATATAAGCTCCACCCCAAGGGAGAAATAAAAAAATTCATGACTACTTCTGGGATATTCGGGATTAGCCTCTTTAATATTGAAATTGGTACTAAACTAAATCTGACTTTGGTATTGGTTCTGTTACATTAGTACTAATTCTGATAAATTGTTATTGGTTCAGTTAAAGTTGGTTCTAGTATGTTGGTATTAGGTATCTATATAACTATGACTCGACCTTCCATTCTTCACCTCATTTCAAATCTGCTCCATCTTTTGCTTTTAGAATTGCCTCTCGTCTTAATCTTTCCGATTTAATTCTCGCTGATCTGGAAAGAAAATTCTAGTTGGGGTCTTCTCAACCTTGTGAAATGCAATTCTTTAAAACCATAACTTCTACAAATCTCCCTCTTTCAAACACCTAACTTTCCTATCTCTTTCGATGGTCCTCTCGTCTCCCCTGTTGACAATACAAACATCCTTGGCCTTAACATAAACAAAAAAAATGTTTTGGAAACTTCCCTTCACAACGGTTGCTAGGGCGGCCTCAAAGAAACTGGAAGTTCTGTTTAAACTGCGAGACTTTTTTTTCTCTTCTCAGTTGCTTCAGCTAATACAAGGGTCTCATCCGCCTTTGTATGTAGTACTGCTCTCATATCTGGAGGGGGCGGGGGGCTTGATTTCACCCGGGTTTTGGATAGGGTCGAGTCAAAGGCCAAATGGCTTATGAACTGTTCTGTACTTTTCAATTCACTTGACCTCTATCTTTGCCATGCGATGTTGGAGCTTTGTCAATTTTTCCATAGATACCACAGCGGCAAGTGCTCAAGGTAACTGACCACTCTTATACCATCACCTTTACCACGCCCTCGTAGCGCAAGGGTTGCAGTGTCTGCACTCGAATTTTATGTAGACATTAGCAACTCC
>JABUQX010124520.1:12500-17500 GCA_015478945.1 Trachelipus rathkii | reverse complement strand
ACAATAAATCAATTAGTAAAAACATAATGTCTAAAGCAGATAAAACAAAAAAATAAATAAAAGTTTTTTGTGTTGTGTTATAACACAAGAACTTGCTGATGAACTCTTAAATTCAAATCCAGTCGTTCCAATGGTAACGAGGGGAATGAGAGGTTTCCAATCGAGTGAAGAAATTGCTCGAACTAGTTTTTTATCAAAAAATGAGATTTACTACTTTTACGTCTTGTTTCATATAATTGGAGTTGGTCACTATGTCATCCAAAACAACCATGCTAAAGAGTTATATTAAATATGTTTTTATAAAACATGGTTAATTATTGCGTAAAATTTTTCATACATATTTTATTTCCTTTCAGTCAAAATTGACTGATCTCCTAATTAAATAGCAAGATTTTATAATTTTTCCAATCTTCATTATAGTTTTAACTATGAATCCAGATATCCCAATTACATTACTTCTTTAGATGGCAAGAGATATATTAATTTCATATTATTCAAAGTAATGGATGATTTACACTCTCTTTCTTGAATTATTAAATAGAATCTCCTTCCTATTTATTACTCTCATGGCATAAGACGTTAAACCTTATTTCTTACTGGATATTATACTTACAATTCATTCGCTTAACTAAATTTTAAATGCGACTTAAATTCCTAGGTGCACGTAACACAGATCAATAATATATAATATTATATTTAATAATAAATAATATATATAATAAAATAATAAATATAAATGTAAATATAAATACTAGATATATATAATAATATAAAAATATAATAATATTAAAAGAGATTAAATATTTTTATTGTATATAATAATTTTGTTTTTTATAGTAATAAATAATCATAATTATATATATATTATTTAATATAGAAATATATATATATAAAAATAAATAAAAAGTTTATATTAAAAATAAGGACTATATATTTAATATAGATGTACACTGGAATATAGATAAATACCTTCTTCTAGGCTTAAAATTCCTTTTAAAAATTTCTCTTATTAAAAGTTCCAAACTGGTACCAGTTTTTTGGTATCAAGTACCGTGAATTCTGCTACTAAATTTTAGGAAAGTAACATAGAATTAAAAAAAAATCATAACGAGGTGCTCATTGGGTGTTAGTAGTAGAGGTCTAATTGTGTGTATTTAGAGAGTGGTAGGTGGGGTTAAAAAAATAAATTTCAATATAAAAGTTTTGATAAAAAAAAAATGATTTTAAAAAAAAAAATTAAAAAAACTAAAATAAAAATCAACATATATCAACACAGCATACCCATGGTAAGTGGAGATATGTCAATGACCCAGTTCATTACGGTTAGACCAGAAGCATCTTCTCCATTAATCCATCTAATCCATACCAGGTAGAAACTCCAATTCTATAAAATTTCTACATCAGCAATTCACACAGCAATTGACAGCATTCCATGTCATTCCATGAGTACCTCCACCGGAGCTTTCTAAAGATCTTCCTCTAAAGGTCTTGTTACAACTACAGTTCAATCCCAACCCAGCTCCTCTTGCGCCACATCTTCACATCCCTGTGTCATAAATGAAACCTTATAAAATCATAAAAGCTTAAAACCGATATATGTACGTTTGCATTTTTTTAAGACACAACACAAATCGTAATATCTAGTTTAGACCAAGGTTTATACAAAAAGAAAATGATGAGATGAATACTAAATGTGCAGTCTTTCACGAATCATTCTCTCAGAACAAAAAAATCACGTGTTATCTATTTGTCAAGAATGCAATATGCACTCAATGAATCCTGACATGTACCAATCTCTGACACGGCAAACCTTCAGTTACTGTGAATCCCCTAGTTAATCTCGATATTAAGTTTCTTTGTGTCTGTGTGATAGTTTATATCTAGTCTTTCCACCGAACTAATCTATACTTTCTATCTAATCGGCAACTAAACACGCAAAACTCTGGCGTGCCCGACTTGTACCCTAACATCTTCGACTAGGTCCTCTCTTGTGGGTGCCCTACTCCATGTCTCTGCCCCATAAAGTAGAATCGGTGTTAACATCTCGCGAATATCACCCCTTTTCACCTCCATACTCCTTTGTTCTATCTTTCAGTATGGAGTACCCTGCTCTTACAGCTTCCCTATTGAGCCATCCTACTTGTTATCTCCTGTACATTTCCTCCTCCTCTTCCAAATACTCGACTTAAGTATTTGCATTTCTCCACCATCATTATCTCAGTCCTTTCCACATCTACTCTCAGCTCTCCCCTTCCTTCTCCCCTACTAACCACCATCTCAGTCTTTTATGGGTTCATAGTCAGACCGGCCTCTCTAAGCTTATTAGCAAAGCATGTCACCACCTCTCTCAAGACCTATCTCTCTTTCGCCTCCAGCGCGCCAAGTCATCTGCGTATTGCCGAGAATAATCACAGTCCAAAATCTCCTATATCCTCTCTCACCTTCTTTACCACTACATCCAGATATGCCACAAAACAAAATTGGTGACAACACGCTTCCCTGTTTGGACTCCAGTTCTAGCTCCAAAATATTCCTTATAACTCATATCTGCTTCTGTACATATATATTTATTATTTCTTATACAAAGCTCGTCCAGGCTCTCTCAACAATTTTCCATCCGAGCTGACCATATTCTCTCTCTAGCACTCTTCCATTAGTCCCTCCTTAGGGCACTGTACCACTTCCAAACAGCTTTTTACTGTAGAACTCCATGAAACCTACTCTCACATATCCGTGTTCGGTCATTTATCTAACTTCCCAAAGCTTTTCCATTACGTTAATTTCTCAACGGCGATACATGAGCACTCCGCTTCATGTTCCTTTGTCGTATCTATAATCTGTGCTGCTCTTCTTCGCCAAGTCTGGGCTCTTTCTACCCATATTCTCAGAGCCCTAAGTTTCTCGTAGTACTTCTCGTTTCATATTGATTGCCAAGTTGATCCCAGACAAGAAGTTAGGCCCTGTAATTTTATACCCAGCTTCCCACTGTATCTTCTCTTGGTTCCTTTAACGTATTGGGAAACTAAATGACTTGACTTTCCCCCACCCCGTCTAGTTACTCGCTCGCTCTTTCCAACGACCAATATTAAACACACTATTATCAGACTTCTTTCATTTTTCCCCTCTCTCTTTTTATTAGTTTTATGGTATCCCATCTTCCCATCTTCATTGCTCTCAGAGTCACCTCTATAGCTCCTCCAAAACCCTCAGAAATCTCCTCCCCCTCCTCTAATACCTCCCTCCCCTCACTCTATTTCTCTTCTCCCGCGGCCCAATCTCCCCAGCGGGCTGCTAATTCCCACATATAACTAGTTCCACCTGAAGTATTTTCGCCCTTATCTCTCCATGTTTGTTTTCTTCGCTCATGGATCTCTTATACAAAGCATTGCACTCTTTGTTCTATATCCTTGATATTGCACTATACTTTCCTCTTTGTTTTCCTCTATACGTTATAGTGCGCGCACGCTCTAAAATCGCTTTCTCCCAGTTTCTGCTCCCCCCTCTACATTCAGTCTGGGTACCATACTCAAGTGGATTGGGCTGATCGGTTCGCACACTTTTCCTTTCTGGGTTGTCAGCCCTGGTTTACGTATCATTTCTATTTACTCTTTCTTTATCGCTCTCCTTGTCTTCATTTCTCACCATTCTCTCAAATTTTATACTGTAGCCCTCCTCTCACGGTTAAGGGAGCCCTTGTCTGGTGTAAGTAGTAATCCCATTAGGAGGAGCATTAAACGGTGGATCGGCCAAAATATTGCAGGCTCTCATATGTTGCATGTAATGTCTGCAAAATGTTGCAAGCAGAGATTTTTGCGGAACATTTGATGTTTTTAGACGCTTTGGCACTAGCGATCAGAGGTTAGGGGTTCTTTAAACGAGCTCTCGAGTGACTTGAAGCGGAGATTTTGAAGGTCTGGAAGCGGTTTTTCGTATTGGACTCGCCTCCCGAGAATACGGAGCGCGCCAAGAACTGGCGCCCCCCAGGAGGGGGGCTTTCTTGCGTTTCTAGAAGGTTTTAAGAGTTGATCATCAGGGTAGATCAATATTTTGATGGTTACCAATCGCATATCGATGTTTTTACCCATATATACGATCCTAATAAAATCGTCTTTCTTACGAACGTGCTTGAACCTGATTGACTTTTATAACCAAAGTCCATTATTTCTCATGAAAAAAGTATTATTTTCGAAAGAAAATATAATTTAACCCTATTATATATCTAAAACACTTCGATTAATCTATTGTACGCATAATGCAAACACTAGAGCCTCTCCGCCTGACACCGATTTCTCTGAAAGAACGTCTAGCAGCCGCGGGTAGAACGACGGAGGTATCGCTACATTGAAACTTGGTTGTATATGTTCTATTGGCGTGTTAACTGCATCACCGACCGAAGTTTTCCGAGTTTGGTGACCGGTACGCGTAGTCACCCCTGTTAAGTGGGGTGTTTTGCCCCCTAGCGCCAAGGTTTAAATTCGCCCTGAAAACCATGTTAGGCTTAACGTAACGGGCTAAAATTTGGATGTGAGCTATATGATGACGTAATCTCGTCGGACACGAGATTACGTCCCTCTGCGTCCCCATAGGGGAGGAGCGCTGCCCCCTAAAAATTAAAATAATTGCAGAAACTGAAATTTGGAGAAAGGATTCGGATTCGGAGTCGGAGACGGATTTGCAGTTGGATTCGGCGTCGGAGTCCAGAAACCCCCCTGAGGGGGGTCCCCGCCTGAAAAAAGAAGAAATGCATGGAATTCAAAACAGAGGAAGAAGGAGGAAGGAGGAAAAGAAGAATGAGGAAGGAGTCTGAGAAAGATTCAAAGTCGGTACCGACACCGGTGTTGGAGCCGGTGCGGTGCCGAGTTAGTAAACATTCGTTTAATAATACAATATCATTACTGTTCACATAACTGATTCTGTTCGGAGATGTACATGTCGTCAATTGCATTGCATCTTGCAAAGATAAACCGTTTTTCTAAATGTTGAAGACTGACATTTATATT
>JABUQX010124520.1:0-2500 GCA_015478945.1 Trachelipus rathkii | reverse complement strand
ATGGAGCTTGTTCTCGCGCCATTAAGGAGAGAGACATTGCGTATCGGGCATGGAAAAACTTTCATTCTCCTATTACTCTTACTAATTTTCATTCTGCTCGGAATTGTTGCAGGGATACTATTCGACAGGCTAAGCGCACTTTCACTAAAAGAAAGTGCGACAACCTGCTTGGTTCTCCTACTGATAAAATTTCTGGCCCCTTGCCAAAAAACATCTCTAACAACTTTTTGTAAATCTGCCTTTCCTCCTCTTATTCGCTCTGACGGGTTCTGTTGCTAACCCTCCTTCTGAAAAGGCCAATCTCTTCGGCCTCCTTTTTTCATATAACTCCACCCTCGACGATTCTAGCATCCCTCCTCTACTCCTTTTCACCCTCAGGTTTCCATGCTTTACCTGTGATTACACGATGATCTGTGTGCAATGCGGATCCTGAGATCTCATGAACGCCAGGAAGGCATAGATGGCCCGGCGATGTGCATTCTCCCCGATGTTTTTGAGGAATGGGCTCTGAGCTGGCGCCTGTCCTCTTTCAACTCTACTCTCTATGTCTTAATACTAATACTTTCCTCAGTGTTGGAAGCGCGCATATGTCCAACCGATCCCGAAAAAAGGTAGCAGCTCTGATCCTTCTAACTATCGCCCTATAGCTCTCACTTGTATTCTATTCTAAAATCTTTGAAACTCTTCTTAACTCTCATTTCCTGAATCATCTGGAGTCTCATTCCCTTCTTTTAGATCATCAGTATGGCTTTCGCCGCTCGAGGTCAACTGGTGACATACTTTCCAATCTAACTGATTTATGGTCTTCTGCCCTTAGGGACCATGGGGAGTCTTCTGCTACTGGCTGTTTAAATCTTTGAAACTTTAGACCGGTTATGGCATGCTTCACTGCTCTCTGAACTCCCTTCCTTTGGGTTCTCTCTCTTTGGCTTACTCTTGTCTAGTTTTTCTCTCCGATCGCTCTATATACCAGCACTCGTTGATGGAGCGACCTCTTCCTCCTTTTCTTCTTAATTGTGGTGTTCCGCAAGTTTCTTTTCTATCTCCAACTTTATTCCATAATTTTATCAACAATCTTTTCAAACTTAAATCAAATTCTGTGTCACTTTTATGCCGATGACTCAAACCCTCCATTCTTCTACTCACTTCAAATCTGCCCCCTCTTTTGCTTCTAGAGTTGCCTCTCGTCTTCAGTTTTCCGATTCTATTCTTGTCGATCTGGATGAGGATTTCCCGGTGGGGTCACCGCAACCTTGTGAAATTCAACTCTTTGAAAACTCAACTTCTTCACATCTCCCTCTCAAAACACCTCCGACCTTTCCTATTTCCCTTCGACGCCTCTAACGTCTCTCCTGTGAATAACATTAACATTCTTGGTCTTAACATTAAACAACAATTATCTTAGGAAACCTCATATTTCTATGGTTGTTGCTAGGTGGCCTCAAAGAAGCTGGGAGTCTGGTTCAGGGTGCGGGAATTTTTTTCTTCTGCACAAGCTGCTCCAGTTATATAAGGGCCCTTATTCGCCCTTGTATGGAGTACTGTTTTCTCACATTTGGGGGGGGCTCCGGCTCCACCCTTCTATTGAATAGGGTTGGTCTAAAGCTAAGAGACTAAAAACTGTCCCCTTACTTTTAAAACTCTCTTGACCCTCTATCTCTGCGACGTGACGTGTAGCGCACTATCTCTTTTCTATAGTACTACAGCGTAGATGCTCAGGGGATGTTGGCCACTGCGTATTCCACCTCCATTGCTGTCGTCCTCGCAATTACAAGGGTGCCATTGCTCTCGGCCATGGAATTTTGCGTGAAGTATTGAGAACCACCAGAACGTTAGTTCGTTGTGGTGCCTCTTTCTTTTCCAGCTACTTCTGTTCTGTTGAACTCCTTGCCTTCTTTTGTTTTTCCAACTCTATTTAATCTTCCTCTCTTTAAAGCCCACGTCTGCGCTCACCTGAGAGATTTGCCTTTAGGCTGGGGATTGGGTGGGTTTTTCCTTGTTTTATTTTCTGCCCCTCCTTGAATCGGCCCAGGTGACCTCGTTGAACCGTGCACTGACAAAAAAAAAAAAAAAAAAAAATTATATATGATATATATATATATATATATATATATTATATATATTAATATATATATATATATATAATTATAGAGATATATATACTATATATAATATGATATATATATTTATATATATATATATAAGATATACTATTATAATATATATATAATTTATTATCTTATATATATATATATATATATAGTATATTATATATATATAAATTGTATACTATATATATATATATAAATATATATAATATATTATACGTATATATATTATATATATATATATATATATAGTGATATATATATATATTTATTATATATAGTATAATATATATTACTGAACTCTTAGTTCTCAAATAAAGCAGTTTTCTATTTCCCTGTTATATGTTCTTATTGGTATTGCTATTTTATAAGTCTCATATAATGATGTTTAT
>JABUQX010124519.1:0-16165 GCA_015478945.1 Trachelipus rathkii | reverse complement strand
ATTATAGCATTGCAATAAAGATATTGAATATAATCCAAATGTAAATTTTAATAAATAACTAAAAGCCCTTCTATTAAAGAGAATTATAACAGAATTGGAATGACTTGTGTTGCTGGTTCACTGGCCGCGAGTAACCCTCCTAGGGTGAAAGAAGGCGACTCCAACAGAGTAAGCTGCAAGAAACCGTAACCTTTAACGGTTTCTTAAGAACGTTAAAAGGAATCACTTACCAAGAACTTCAAAGAACTACAACAACGATATTGTGAAGTGGAGAAAGAAGTAACGCTACTCAAAACAACCCTACCTCTTCATAAACTGTCAACCCGAGCGTCCAACACAGCTGCTCAAGCAAGATGGTGGGTGTTAAGAAACAACAGCAGCCCTTTAGCAGATGGCCAGTCGAAGAAGAATAATATCACCTTCGAATTACCACCACTCAAAAGATGCCTACAACAGCAACTATCAGCAGAAGACTAATTCGAAAAGAATGAACACCATCGCAGCACCATTTGGGGGACGAGTCGAAGACGCTAATATATATATATCCACTTTCAAGATGTTCACTACATACGAAAATCTTTCAATCAGCAACTATGCAGACTGGAGGAAGAGGGAACAAGTCAATACCGTTCATCCCAGGCCTACCTGCCTCAGTTCTACGTGACTATTTTTCCGCCGCGCTCTTAATAGTCTAATTTTATAGAATAAATGAGAATACCTGTCAAGAATATTACAGAAATTGTGCTAAACAATAGATACAGTCACATCCTTAAATACCACAGACTTACCAGCTCCAGTTTAAGGCTGACTATTTCCATGTCAGCAAATACGATAAACTAAACGCTCCTCTCTACGGAAGACTCAGGATCTATATGCTTCGGAGTACAATTTCTACATTTCTCTCTTCAGCCTCTGGGATTTCATAACAGTAAGAAAAACTTCATAATATTGTATGGATTACGTACGATACACATTGCCGACATTCCCACTGTTACATATATATTGATAGATAAAACTGAAGTGATCGTCAATCGATGTATATATTTGGTCTAGTACGACAAATATCAGTATGGCAGGAACCACCATATACCGCTTCAGCTAAATTATATAGATATATTATATATATATATATATAGTATATATATATATATATATATACAATTAAATATAGATATATATAATATATATAGAATATATATATTATATATATGATAATAATAAGTAGCTATGATATATTATTATAAATATATAGTATATAGTATATTTATTTAGAAGAATGGAGAGGAATTCAATTTAATCAAGTGGATATTTTTCCTACTCAATAGCAGACCTCATACCGACTTAATCATTGTATTCTTCAGTTCAAGCTGGTATTCTTCTGTTGAAATCATACTTTCTAAAAAATCGCATTCAGAGCATAATATTCAAACATTGATGCATCCTATCAAACTTCCTTATTCTCAGTTTTTAGATTCGCATCATTGAAAAGACCACGTTGCATTTGCTGAAGCAACAGGAACAAGAAAGTGCCATTTCAGCCGTGTTTAAATTTGAATTTAGTGATTAATACAGTGAATTTGGTATATAAAATTTAATTTCAGTGTTTTTAATGTGCTTCCACCTGTTATTTAGGCACGAAGTATAATATAGTGTTCGTCTCAAATAATACTTCTGTTTAAAAAAATTTCAAATATTAAAAAAAAAACATGAAATTGAAAATAATGAATTAGGATTATGAGAGATCAACATTTTATGTCAATTTATTTTGGCAATGTAATATAATATATTTGTTTTAAATTGGGTTCGTTTTTTTTTTTTTATGGTTAAAATAAAAATGGTTCAGCGTCTCCCACTTTTTTATGATATCATGAACGAAATTTTTAATGTTTTTTTCCTTAATAAAAATATTTATAATTTTATTTAACTTTATTTTATCTAATATATTTCAGTTTGTAAAATACAATTTTGGAGGACTTTTTACAATGAAGTTGATGTTTCATCAGCAGAAAACCCAAGCTCGAACTTAAAGCAACAAGATTTTTATACATAACATTTTTATTTTTATTTTTTTTACTAAAAACGAAACCATTGCAACAAAGATGTTGAATATAATTCAAATGTAAGTCTTAATAAATAACCAAAACCCCCAAAAAATGTAGTTGTTTCACTCTCCCATTAAAGAGATAACTATAAAAGAGTTCGAACGACTTGTGTTGCTGGTTCACAAGCCGAGAGTAGTCCCCTAAGGTAATAGAAGACGACTCCAAAAGAGAAAGCTGCAAAGAGCTGGTACCTTTCTATTAATGTATCATAACGTAAAAAGAGTCATTGTAAGAAACTTCAAAAAAGCTACAACAACGAATTGTGAAGTGGAGGAGGAAGAAAAAGAGAAAATTCCAAACACTCCTACACTATATATATATATATATATATATATATATATATATATATATATATATAATATATATTATATATATATATATATATACTATATAATAGTATAATATATATATATTATATTATAATATATATATATATATATATAATATATATATATATATATTATATCAAAATTATTTTTACGAGCCACTACTACATTCACTGGACTTGAATTTTGAATTCGAATTAAAAAAAAAAAAACACTAAATATAAAGTAGAGGGTAAAAAAAATATATGAAAAAAAATTAAAACTTTAATCGCGAGAAACAATATATTGCAAGAGGGGAAGGGGAAAACCAAGGCGTTACGTTTCGACACTCCCTTGTGTCTTCTTCAGACGTCAGCCAAAAAATAAATAGAAATGAAAAACCAAAAATGGGAATCTAGAAGTAACCGATACAAAGCGAAAAAATGGTTGCGGGTATGAGAAATTACAAAGTATTGATACTGTACAAAAATAAATGTATAAAGAAAAATTATTAGTAAAAGTAATCACAAAAATAGTAACAATATGACAGAAATACAAAGATAACAATAGTAATAATAATAATAGAAAAAATAAAAATAATAACAATGACAATAGTGACAAACACAATAGTCAAAGATAACAATAACATAATAATAAAAGTAAAATTAAAATAATAATAATAATAATGATAATAATAATATTAATAATAATAATAATAATAATAAATAAATAAATGAATAATAATAATAATAATAATAATAATAATAATAATAATATATAATAATAATAATAATAATATAATAATATAATAATAATAAAATACAAATAATAATAATAATAATAAAAATAATAATAATAATAATAATAATAATAATAATAATAATAATAATAATAATAATAAATAATAATAATAATAATAATAAAAAATATAATAATAATAATATAATAATAATAATAATAATAATACATAATAATAATAATACATAATAATAATTTATAATGATATAATAATAATCAATAATAATAATAATAAAAATAATAATAATATAATAATAATAATAATAATAAAATAATAATAATTAATATAATAATGAATAATAATAATAAATAATAAGTAATGAAATATAATAATAATAATAATTTGTAATAAATATAATAATAATTATAATAATCAAACATCAAAAATATTTTTCCTCGTATGATTACATAGTTTGCTTAACATAATTACAAAGAATTATATAGATGAGAAAAGCGATACTTAAAGGACGTTTTCGTCCACTTGCACCCTAATAAATAATAATAATTAATATAATATTGAATAATAATAATAATAACTTAATTAATTAAAAATAATAATACATAATAATTAATAGATAATAATAATCAATAATAAATATAATAATAATCAATAAAATAATATAATAATATAATATAATAATAATAATAATATATAATAATAATAAGTAATAATAACTAAAAACTAAAACTAAACTACAAGTATTAATGATGTTTAAGAATCATTTCACATTATTTCCCTTACGATATATTCAGTAATCTATTAATAATAATAATAATAGATAATCAATAAATAATGAATAATAATAATAATAATAATAATAATAATAATAATAATAATAATAATAATAATAATAATAATAATAATAATAATAATAATAATAATAATAATAATAATATGTTAATGTTAATGTTAAAATAGCATTGATATGATATTGATATGATAGAAATGTAGGTAAATGCTAAGTTTTGTTTTGTTACCTTGGCTAACTTACCGTTAATATGCACTGAGTTATCATATAATATATTACTTTTTATAATAACATTAAGGTAATAATAATAATAATAATAATAATAATAATAATAATAATAATAATAATAATAATAATAATAATAATAATAATAATAATAATAATAATAAAAATAATAATATAATAATAATAATAAAAATAAAATATAAATAATTAAAATAATAATATAGTAATAATAATAAAAAAATAATAGTAGCAAAACCATAACAATAGCATTAAATAACAACGTGAATAAGGTCTTGGTTATGAAACGGGTTAATGATTTTTTAATAAGAAAGGCTCTCTATTAGTCGATTTCGGTTCAGGGGATGGCAAAGAGTAATTTAGAGTTGTTAAAGTTTGTCATATGATCACTAGCTATTGATTACACTGGGCAACAAAAAAATTTTTTTTTTTTTGCTGCGAAGGATATTTTATCGAATTTATAGTATATCGGGTGTGCTGATTTCAGAAATGACATCAGTTTTCCAAGATTGGCTTTATTCTTGAGATACCGATTGTATCATTTTTCATGCAAATATCATTTTTCATGCACGCTATACTTTAATTCGTCTTTTTCTTCTTTTTAAGGGGTTTACCTTTATATATACTTTATTTTTTTTTATTTTCAGAACACTATGAGTACTTCACGAAGAGCCTGTTTGAATAACCCCAATGTATTCTACTACATCTGTGGTGAATATTGCCAGGAGAACCAAAGAAGAAATATTACTAACTTTGTGAAGCAAGCATATCTGGCATACTTTGCAATGAAACTCGGAGACCAAGATAAGTCTTGGGCTTCCCATATGGTCTGTAAAACGTGTGTCGAAAATCTACGTCAGTGGAAAAATGGACGAAGAAAGGTTTAAAATTTGGTGTGCCTATGATTGGGAGCCAAAGAATCACCACAGTGACTTGTTATTTTTGTTTGGTTTTAATGTGAAGGTATCAATCGTTACAAGAAACGTAATTTTGAATCCGGATTTGGATTCAGCAAGCGAACCTGTTCCACACTCCGACTAGTCCCCATCCAGTGTTCCACTAACACTCCCGACCTAGGCATTGGTTCTCATGAAGCAAGATATCGAGATTTGTGTGCACACGTGCAGATAGTGGTAGTTATGAAGAAAGTACTTCTACACAACAACAGTTCTTCCAGGGAAGAGATCAATGATTTAGTACGAGAGTTAAGTCTTTCCAAGCAAGATTCTGAGCTATTTAGCATCTAGACTAGTGAAAGAACTGTCTCAAGCCGAATGAAAATAACTTTTTTCGAACAAGAGAGGTAGTACTTCTTCCAAATTTTTTCATTGAAGAAGAAGACCTAGTTACGTGTAGGAACTCTGGAGCTCCTACTTCCAAAGGGGTTACCTAAAACACCGAACCAGAAGATTCGGCGATAGGTTATGGATTAGTTCAACCGAGAAGCTTGAGTGTGTTTTATCTGTACAATGTCATAGTTATGCATCGATCCAATAGGTCACTCAACAAAACTGAAGGAGGAATATGAAAATATAAGAATGATTTCAGAAGCTTAGATATAATGAACACCAGTGTTCTATATGCGTTGATTTGAAGCTGGTCAACATCTTACTTGGGCAGCAAGCGGATATACTAAGTACCCTTGTTTTATATGCCTGTGGGATAGTAGGGCTAAAGAAGAACCACTGGAAAAAAGTTGTAATGCCGCTAAGGAAAATATGATTGTAGGTGCATTCAGAATATCATTTAAAGAACCCGGTTGAGCAGGGGAAAATTATTTTCTACCACTCACATCAAATAGGACTGATGAAAGCAATTTGTTATGCCCTAGACAAAGGATGGGTGAATGTCAAATTATATTTGCAGATTTTTTCCAGGTTTGAGTGGAGAAACTCAAAGCTGGATCTTTAGGCGGCCTTCAAATTCGCCAAATTCATCAAGGATGACAATGTCATAAATTCCATGACTGATATTGAAGCATCTGCCTGAAAAGTTTTGTCTTGGTGTATCAGAACTTTTGGGCACCGTAAATCTGCCAACTATGTACAACTCGTACAGAAAATGCTTTCAGACTTCAAAAATTTGATGCTAATTGAGCATAAAAGTCACTTTCTTATGGCTCACTTAGAATCGGTTTCCGGGATAATCTAGGATGTATAGTGGGAACAAGGGGAGCAGGTTCCATCAAGATATCAAGGTGAGGGAAGAATACCATGGAAGATGGGATACACACATGATGGCAGACTATTGTTGGGGCCTTCAACGTGATTGCACATTCTGCACACAGAAGGCAATCATATAGACAGCGATTTGTAAAGCATTAATTGTGATTTCATTGTACTGAATGGATGTTCTTGACCTATGCATTTTAGTGACTTACTTATTAACAATTTGATATATTCTGTTCTTTTTTCTTTTTTTTTGTGAATTTACGTTAAACCTAACATAAATTGTTAAGTATTTTGTAGACCACCCTGCATCTCAAAATACTAGAGCCCAATCTAGGGAAAACGGAGTCATATTCGGAATCAGGGCAACAAGTTACCTATAAAATGACCTTCAAATGTTTTGCCGCAAAATCTTTGTTGGCTAGTGTTATATGTTGATATATGGCATAATCCAACCAACTATTGAACAAACCATTTCTCTGAATTGTAGGTGTTGTTCCCCTATACTCAACAATTGTGCATTTCCTTGCAACTACATTACCAGATCTTTCTAACCGCAAATTAAGTTTCAAATACCCTTGTACTTTGCAAAGGCACTTAATCAACAATAGCAATACAAAATCGTAACCCTGAGGACGTTTATATACTGTCCCCTGCATAAATTGTCCCTCTGTCTATTTTTCAAAGACACAAAAACTCTTAACACCAGGAAACACCTCAACAAAAATGATATTATCGTCACAAAATTAACAAAAAAAAAAAAAAAAAAAAATCTGACATATATTAACATTTAATTAATAGTGACCATCTGATAAATTGGAACAGCTCTAAACTTCTCTTTGCATCAATCCCTCCGAACTGAAAATCGACTAATAGATTCCTTTCTTATTAAAAATCATAATAACTTCAATATTCAGAAGATTTTTGCTCCATAGACCTTGTAAGAATAATTTTTCTTTTAAAACGTTTTCAAAACCATCTTTTAACAGAATGTTATTATGGCTCTATTTATTGTTTTTGTTATGTCCTTTAATTATATTATATATTATTATTATATTATTATATTTTATATTATTATATTATTATTTTATTATATTCATTATTATATTATTATTATATTATATTACTGTATTATTATTATTATTATTATTATTATTATTATTATTATTATTATTATTATTATTATTTAAATTTTATTTTCAATATTATTAAATACAAATTTGGATATGAAAACGGATAATACTTCTGGGCTCAAAGGACAAAAACTGTCCCATTAGTAGCCAATTTCTAGTCTATGTATTTATTTTTATATTAAATTTCTATTTTTGAATGATAAGTATTATGTAATACATACCATGGATAAAATAAAGTATTTTTGATTTGATTATGTTATGGTTATCTTTGCTTTTGTCTTTGTCACTATTGTCGTTTTTATTATATTTATTTATTTTTTTATATTATTATTATTATTATTATTATTATTATTATTATTTTTTTTATTATTATTATTATTATTATTATTATTATTATTATTATTATTATTATTATTATTATTATTATTATTATTATTATTATTATTATTATATTATTATTATTATTATTTTATTATTATTATTATTATTTATTATTATTATTTACCTCGTTATTTATGTCACGCTGCTACTATTATTGCGATTACCTTTACTAATAATTTCCCTTTATCCATTTATTTTGTAACAGTTTAATGTATTTGTAATCTCTCATACCCCGCCAACCAACCAATATTTTTTGTTTCCTATGTTGCTTCTAGAATTCCATTTTTGTTTTTTCATTTAGATTTATTTTTTGGCTGGCGTCTAAAGAAGACACAAGGGAGTGTGATCTCCCCCCCGTTTCAATATATTCTCTCTCGAGTTAAAGTGCTAATTTTCTCGTTTTCATTTTTTCCCCCTCTTCTTTATATTTAGTGTTTTTTTTAACTTTTAATATATATATATATATATATATATATATATATATTATATATATATATATATATATATATAATATATATATAATATATATATTATATATATATATATATATATATATATATATTATCAAAGGGTGGTCTCGAAGGCGATGGTCATTCTTCTGAAAAGGGCTGCTACGGTTATTTATCAGAAGACATCTTGAGAGAGAGAGAGAGAGAGATGAGAGGAGAGAGACGAGAGAAGAGAGAGAAGAGGACGAGAGAGAGAGAGAGAGAGAGGAGATGAGAGGAGAGAGATAGAGAGAGAAGAGAGAGAGAGAGAGAGGAAGAGAGATAGAGAGAGAGAGGAAGAGAGATCAGAGAGAGAGAGAGAGAGAAGAGAGAGAGAGAGAGAGAGAGAGAATTAAATAAGTTTACCAATCGCAATAAAATACAAATTATTTACATAAATAAGATATAAAATATATCAAATACTGTAAAATATTTTATTACGCATTATTAGTACATATTGCAATGAGTAATGTAAGTATATAAAAAACAGTAAAACAAAACTACATTTTGCTCCGAAAAATTGCTTAAAAAAAAACATTCCTTCAATTCGTTTCCTATTCGATTTAGTTTTCTCTAAATAGGTTAACTAACTTGTTTTTTTATAAGCATTTTAAAAACTTACTCTCTAAACAGAACAATAATAATAATAATAATAATAATAATAATAATAATAATAATAATAATAATAATAATAATAATAATATAATAATATGAAAAAACACATTACATCATAGAATAAATATTTTATAACCAAATACTATAAATAAATGCTATATTTAACATCAATTATAAATGGAACCTAGTTAAAGTGTTACAAAATGTGAAATGTATCCAAGAGTTCTGGTCTGTCCTTGAAAAACCGTTTTTCTGTAATATTTTCTGTAATTCACTTGTAGTAAAGAAGGTTTCTTTCAGAAAAAAAAACTTGATTAAACAATCACCATATATATATATATGTATATATATATTATATTATATATTATATAAGTATATATATAGAGATATATATATACTATATATATACTATATATATATATATATATATAATAACTATATATATATATATCTATATATATATCACTTGAGATTGATGATAAATGTAAAGCATTTATATCTATTTTTTAAATGATACACGTCCACAAAAAAAAATTTATAAGTGTCTTTATTCTTGCTAGATTAAATTATGTTTCGTAGATTCGAGACCCTTGAGAGAGATTCAAATAAAGGATGGAATTAGAGAGCCAAAATTTGTTGTAAGAGGAGATCTAGAATTAGCCGAGATATAAATTCGTCAAAATTTGAGACTTTCTTGTTTGGCAAGAAGGAAATTCAAATTAAGAAACTCATCAGTGATGATTGTCATCGCCTTGATGAGATGAGAGAATGAAACTCGAATTTTTATTTCCTTTTTCCCTTATATAATATTATATATAATATAATATTATTATATATATCAGTATTATATAATATATATATATATATATATATTTATATATTATATATATATATATATATATAATATATATATACTATATATTATATTAAATATGACAATATATATATATATACATCATATATATATATATAATCTATAGTATATATATAAGTATATATATAATATATAATATATATTATATATATATATATATATATATCATATATATATATATATAATATATAAATACTATACTATATTATATATATCAGCTTCGGGGTTCAAGATACAATACCTTGTACTTGTTATGGGACTGTTAAGGTAACATTTTTTTGACAGTATATTACTTGTACGTGCTAGTTTCTAAACTCATGTACTTGTACTTGCACTTTGTAGCTTTGAAATTGCTAAGTACTTGCAAGTTACTTTTGGCATTCTTAACTGCAAATTATTATTTTTTTTATTCATTTTCCTACGTTGATATTATTAATTCTCTATGTTTCTAAATAAATTTTCCATTACGAATATAAGTAATGTCATTTATATATATATAGTATAATATATTATATAGTACATATATATATAATATATATAGTATATATTTAATATATATATATAATATATATATATATATATATAACTATATATGAGCAATTATATATATATATATATTATTATATTTATAATATATATATATATACTATATCATATCATATAATAATATATATTATATATATATATATTATATAATATACATTATTCATAGATATTTATATATATATATATATATATATTATATACTATATATTATATATATATATTATAGTATATATATTATATTATAATATTAATAATTATATATATATATATATATAATATATATATAATTATATTATATATATATAATATATATATATATATATATATAAATATTAGTATATATATATTATTATAAATATTTAAAATATATATATATATATATATATACTATTACTATATATGATATATATATGATATATATATATATAATATATATATATATATATATATATATACTTATATATGTATATAATAATATATATAATATATATATATATATATATAATACTATATAATATATGATCTATATAATATATTATATATATATATGATAATATACTATTATATATAATATTTATATATTAATAATATATAGTATATATATATATATATAATATATATATATATATTTAATATATATACTATATATATATATATTATATATATATATATATATAATATTATTATATTATATATAATATATTATAATTATATATATATATATATATATAGGACCTTTTTACTTCATCACGACATTTTATTATTTTCTGACAAGATGAATGCATCTCGAAAACAAAAAACTTCAACTTATAACCTAATATTAAAAATAAGAATTAATCTTACGAAAAAAATATATTCAATATCATGTGAAGTTCAAAAGGTTACAAATTTAAGACAAACCATTCCTTTTGGAACATTCTAACAGAAAAATATTACGGTACAATAATAGTTACAATGGTAAGATTAAAACTAAAATTGTTTTTAATTCAGATATACATTTTAATATACTTTTAAATAAAATCCTGACCTTGAAATTGTCTTTTCCAAACCCAACTATTCCGCACTTATATATATATATATAATATATAATATATCATATATATATATATTATATATATATATATATATATATTATATTATATACTATATAATATTATATATTATATATATATATATATATATATATATATATATATATTATATATATTATATATTATATATATATATATATATATATAATATATATACTATAGAATACTAAAAAGATATCCGGTTTTTTTTATGTATATACAGAACCTTGGACAACAAACAGTAAAAGATAGTTATGGTGCTGGTCGTAATTTTTGATATGCTGGAGATATGGCTAAAGGAGGGATACATCTATGAAAAAAAAAATAGAAAATAAATACTTTATATTATATTTATAAAATAAATATAAATATATAAAAAAATACATATATATATATATTTATAATACTATATATTATATATATATATAATATATATATTAATATATATAAATTATATATATATATATATATATATAATGATATATATTATATATATATATATATATTATATATATAATATATAATATATACTATATATATATATATTAATATATATCATATATATATATATATAGTATACTATATATCTCCAAAAACTTACAATAGCTACAGGGAAAAAATATACATTTTTGGAATCCTGGGGGTAAAATTTTAGTTAGGAAAAATGTAAAAAAAAAAAAAAAAAAAAAAAAAAAATATTGTTAATATTTATAGTAATATGATTAGAAAAAGCCTATTTAGAGACCGTTTTATTGGTTACTCGTTACAAAAGTAAATAGAAACTTTCTATTAAATTTGTATCTTTTCTTTAACTAAGAATACCATATGGCTATACCGCACTTGATGGCAGGATTCGGAGGGGTCTCTCGCCTCGGGGAACTAGCGGGTAGAGCTGTAAGCCCCCCTCGTGTTAGGCGTCTCCGCGAAACCCCGCTCTTTGTATGTTTGGGGTTTCGCTGGGGTTCTCCGCCCCTGTATCGGGGTATGGAAAACTCTTTGTCCTTCCGTTCCCCGACATTTGCCGTGTAATACTCTTTACTAATAATGTGTATTATATATATATTATAATATATAATAATATATTATATTATCATATATATACTATATATATACTATATATAATATATTTATATATATATATTAATATATTATATATATATATTATATATATATATATAGTTTATATATTATATATTTTTATATATATAATTATATATTATATATACGTAGTTCCAAGTCAGTAAGTCGCCTGTATTCCGAACTCCTAATGTCTTGCCGATTGACGAATGAATATGAGATTATATTAGGGTTATTGCGAGAATATCAACAGTATCTCTATCGAAGGTTGTCTATGTTTTGTCTATGCTTTTCATGATTGTCTTGTGTTTGTTATTATTATATTTCTTCGTATATATATCTTATATTAATTTCGACGTTGTTTGTGCTTCAGCTCCGACTCCGGCTGCCGACTCCGGCTCGGCCTGATCTCGACTACCGACTCCGGATCCGGCTCCGGCCCTGCGTTCGTTGATATCAGACACATGCAGTTTCATCTGTTTATTATTTATTATTGCTTCGATTATTTATTATCTATATTATTTTATTATTATTATTATTATTATTATTATTATTATATTTTATTATATTATTCATTATTATTATATTTTATTATTATTTTGTTATTTTTCCACCAGGTATATTAATTATATATCTACAAGGCGTTAGGGTATTTTTGGTAGGTGTTTTACAAAGTTACCGTCCCGTGTCCTCCCGATCTTCACTTTAAAAAATTCAAAGATGTTCGTAATTGACTGAATTTGGTGAGAGGATTGCAGATGTTGAGTTCTAGAAAGATTTGGTTATATATATTCCGGCACCGGTGCTGGACCACTGCGTGTGCCTATTAATATATATTAATTTTCCGGTTTTTTTTTATATAACAACAATGTTGTTGTAATAAAGGGTGTTATCTGAGGCTCGTAGAGTTTTTTGGTTATTAATACCGTATAGTTTAGGATTCCCCAAGAAGGTATATTGAAATATTAGTTATAGTATAACGAATATATTTTTTAGTTATCTTAGATGTATGGTTAAATGATCTTCTATGAACGGGTCTATATTCTGAATATGACATGAAGATTTTGAAACTATATATATATATCTTATGTATATGTAAAATGATCCGGGGTGCCCCAGATGGGGTATTCACCCCAAAATCTGAAATATTGTATAATATTACACGAAACTTGTATTTTATATTAGGTTTCTTAGATTTATCCGGATGAAAATGACCGATATTGACAAATTCAGGGGACGCAGCCCACCAAATCTGAAATATTGAGTTTTATCGATGAAACTTCGGTAGTGGGGGGTGATGTATATATATATATGTTTATCTATATATATATATATTAACTATTCTTGATATACAGCCTTTTTAGTTGTATCTTAGATGTATTGTAATAGGATGACCGATTTGGCCCATAATTTCGGGACCGTCCCAAAATATTCCTAGAACGATTTATATATCTTGGATATACCTTTCATATACTTATTAATGGGTTACAATATTCCGTTCACATCCAAGGGGGTCACAGCCCCACAAGCTGAAATATTGCGTTTAGAAACAAAGCGTAAACATTGGGTATACATCTTACTTTATGATGTGTCCTCGATACAGAAAACAAAAAAAAAACAAAAGAAAAAAAATTTGTAAAAAAAAAAATTTATATATATAAAAAATATAAAATTTAAATAAGGTTTGCATAAAAAAATTTTTTTAAAATTAATATATATATATATATATATATATATAACTAAAAAAAACATTTACATAATATTATGATTTTTAAAAAATGTAAATATATAAATGCAACAGTAATGTGCATTTTTTTTTTATTCTTTTTAAGGTAAATAAAAAAACATGGCAATTTTTATATCAAATCAAACACCGCTTCTATTCTTGGAGCCTCTATAGCCTTTCTCCTCCCTCCTCACTGTTCTCCTCTCCACCTCACGCCGCCTCCCCATCATGATCTAGGGATTCATGTCAATTTGTATAACAATATCACAGAACTTTTATGTTATTTTTGTTTATATGCTGTTTAAATATTTTATATATATCGCTTTTCTTATTTATGCTAAGAATTTGGTTTTGTGACAGTCACCCTAAACTGTTAAGATCAGGATGAAATGCAGAACCAGCCCACGCCCTCCCCATGCCCTACCAAAGTCCGTGGGATGTTTATTACATTAGCAGGTAAATTAAGCAGAAATGTTTACATTCATAACCTTGTCTAATGATGAATTTAACTGATCAATGAATATATGCTAAGCGTAACCAAAAGATTCCATTACTTAACCAACAATAAGAGTAACTAACATTGGAGTGCAGAACGGAACCTACGTACACTTTTTCTCTAACATATACTGATATATTTTACGATGTAAGCATGAGTAATATTTAACAAAATTTTATCATAACTTGTCTAATTATCATACATAGACCAACGAATATATGTAACGTAACAAAGTTTTCACGATGATCAAGTAAAGCAAAATAAGCAAGCATCACACTGAACTACGGAAGTAAAGCGTGACATTCACAAAGCCTAACATCCTTAAACAAATGAACTAAAGGCAGTTAAATACAGAGCTTTTCATTACTTGTAGCGACAGTAAAGTAACTAACATTGAGCGCAGAAACTAACTGACTTGACACTTTTTCTAACAATATCCACTGATTTTGACATTAAACATGATTAACATTTAACAAAAAAATTATCACAAGCCTTGTGGGGTGGATGCGTGTAGCGTGGATCATGAATATATGCGGTAACGTTAACAAAGTTTGTCATATTAATAAGCAAAATAGGATCATGGATTGAACACGAAAATAATAATGTACACTGCAGCCAAACCTACCAGGTTCTTATTACCACGAAATAAGCAGTCAACATTAAACAAAAGTTCAATACTGGTAACGAACTGTGACGTAACTAACATTTGCATCAAGTACTAACTGTATTTCACACTTTTCCAAACATATCTCTAACATATCATTATTTATTTTTGCACGAACATATTAACATTTAACAAAAATGTATCACAATCTTGTGTAATTATCATACTGACCAACGAAAATACCGCTCAGCGCCACACAGATTGGTCACCATCCAATAAACGCTAACATATCCGATAACCTGATGTAACATTCATAATGCTATACACAATTCAGTCGAACATAGCCCCTATGCCTGAATAATCACTAACATTAGCCAAAGTTCATACGTTTAACAACAGTAAAGTAACTACCTTTGAACATACAAAACGTAACCTATTCATACAGTTTTCAAACAATGAGTCTCTTACGTATCGAGTACTTATCTCGATTAACACTTAATATTTGCATCACTACGCTAATTATCATAGCTGATCGAACGAGATATATGCCAAACCGGTAAGCAAAGGTGTTGCTTAACAAAGCGTAACATATATAGTCTGAACAGAATAGTACATAGCAGCCGAAAGAACGCTGAACGTACTAAACAGCGAATAAACAGCTAACATTAAGACTTTTTCATGCACATGACCGGTAAATTAGCTTACAAGGAAGCATGGTAGAACGTTGGCCTTCGACATCTGTTTTTGTTTCTTTTGGTTTTTAAAACGGTTAGTTAATATCTCTGCTCTT
>JABUQX010124518.1:15000-23495 GCA_015478945.1 Trachelipus rathkii | reverse complement strand
TCCTGGGTACTAATAAAGTAGATTGTGAAAGAAAAATCTTTAGTGTAGATTCTAACTCCGATCCTTTTTATCATCCTGATTCGTTTTATGGACGTTCCACGGCCATAGGATCATTACAGGACTCAAATAGAGGCATATTGAGACAAAATGGCAAAAGTACAGATTGTGATCAGTTGCCAAATTCTCTTTTAAATTCATCTTTTGAACTACCTATGCCTCATCACTCTCTTCAGAGTGAATCAATACGTTCGAACCCTCTTTTTAAAGCAAATTTACAATAGAATTCCTGGAATGTATTCAAATGACATTTCAGAAATACCAAAGTTGAGATAGATGCATTGATTTATCTTATTAAAGTGTACTCTTCTCCGCTTTCGATTTTACCGTACTCTAGTACATTTCTTCCGTCAAAGCTTGCAGTTCTGATATCCATGCTTCTCCTCCGGAGAACATAGCTCCTCATCACAAGAAAGTAAAATATTCCTTAAATTATGTACACTCTTTCTTTTGTAATACGTGTCTACGCACTGACGGTAAAAGATATTGAATTAGTAAATTAAGTCTATACTATTAACTTTGATTAATCAACTTATCTTACAACAGCTTCTCCATTACTTTACAAGCAAAATGAAGCCTCTGCATAATGAATTTATAAATGCAGTTACTACTTCCAAAAATCTTTCTGACTCTCAAATTAGAAAGTTACCGCGAAAATTGTGCTTCAGAGTCTAGTAAAAGATCTCATAATAAATATGTAGTTGAACAATACATCTTCAATTAAAGAGATGTTGACCTTTTTAGTGAAGAATAGAGATTCAATTGCTCGCCGATGATCCTGTTGGACCTTGTAAATTGAATAAATTTTCCATCTAAACGTTAGAAGTAAGTCCTCCATGGGTCTTACACCAGACCCTATACTTCTCCCTTCTCAAATACTATGGAGATCATTGTATGAATGGGTTGTCTGAAGATAGTTAAGAAAAGATAAATTAACTCCCAGTGTTTCTGCTAGTTCTTCCCCACTTCCTCTTATACCGAAAAAGACAGGCGGAAAAATGAGAGAGGTGACTATAGGAAACTCAATTCTTTCACCATTCCAGATCGATTTCCTCTCTGCCGAGCATTGCAGAAAGCTTGTCGCTCATAGGCAGCGCGCGCATCTTCAGTTGTTTGGACCTTCTTAGTGGGTTTTCACATCTTAGCGTTTCTGAGGATTCTTAGACACCTAACTGCCTTCTCTACTACTATAGGGCACTACGATATTTACGGATCCGCAGGGAAGTGCAATTCGCCCTCTTCTGCTCAAGAACATGGAATGGCTTGTCAGGTTTCGAGGTGTTTTTTCTTTTGTCATAGATAACAATACAATTTTCAGTAAGTATATCCCTAACTCATATATCACACCCTCTCCAAGTCGTCTTACGCCTGAAAAATAAGCCAACCTTAAAGTAAAGCTTGAAGAATGTTCCTCTTTAAGAGCAGTGTTCACCTCTTAGGCTTCAAATTAGTAAAAAAAGGTTATCTCCGGAATCAGTCAAACTCAGAAGCTTTAAAACGTTTCCAAAATTTCCTCAGAATGTCCATGAATCGAGCTTTGCTCGGTCTATAACACTTCAGAAATTTAATTCCAGGTTTTCAATAATTACGCAGCCTCTAACTCTTTTATTAAAGAAAAATGTTCCATTTTCGTGGCAGTTAGAGCAACAGATGCATATGACACTCTGAAGAAACTTTTACTTATGAATCCTGCCCTTTCCTTCGCCGATTATACATAACCTTTTATTATTAATACTGACGCGTCTTTCCTACGGGCGTGCTGTTCTATCTTCATTAGAATGACAATGATTAAGAAAAACCTATTGCATTTTTCTCAAAATTGATGAATAAGCAAGTAAACTATATTTTACGGAGGCAAAAGCCTTAAGCTTATGATGCATGCTTATTAAATTTAGAACTATCATTTTGTGTCATCCTTTAAAATTTTATACTACCATTGCTGCCTTAGTTCATTCTACTTTTCGCATAAACAATTTCTGGCAGATTGGAAAAGGGAATTGAAAATCAGTCTTTAAGCCAGAAATCATTTACATAAAGAAGTAAATTAAATGTCGTTCGATTTTTAAGTAAGAAAACATCCTTTCCAAATTACCGGTCTACTACCTCTCTTTGAAGAAGAGGAAAGTCCTCTCCCCCTTTCTCCTTTCGTGAATATCAATATTATCTCGGAGACCATCTCTCCTTCTCGTATAGTTACTTCGCAAAATCCTATTCCTTTAGCTTTGCGCGACTACGAGAATATATCATCCTCACAAAGATTTCTTTTCCATGAACAGAGAAGAAATCGTAGACTATCCGAAATAATAAATGAGATTGAAAATTCTCCAGTTCCTGATAGTTGTCTCCCCATATCATTATAAATAGTATTCTTTATTTCATTACGAAAAGAAAATAATTATTTGATAGATTCCAGATCATTAATATATACATAATATTTTGAAATCATAAATACCTTATCTGATCGTCATCCAGGTGCTAACGTCACTGAACGTCTAATCAAAATTATACATCTTTTCCTAGCTCAGCCTTTATATTCATTTATCATGTAAACAGTGATTTCTTCATAAGTAAAAGTTCGAAACCTCATCCAGTAGCTACCAATTCTTATCCTCTTTTCCTTTCTTACCTTTTTCTAGGGTTCATTTTGACACTATAGGTCCACTCCTAAACTTAAAATTCCGGTGTCAATCGATTTTTAGTTTTAAAACGCTTTTAACTCGCTACGCGACTTTGCCTGTCTCAACTCTTGATGGCAATTTAGCTGAAGCTCTTATTGAATAAAGTCTTGTAAACATTCGTCCAGAAATTTGTCATTAACAAATCGCAGTTGAATTTACTTCCTCATTCTTTGAATAAGTTGTTTTAAAACTGTGGAACATAAAGAACCGCACTATTTCCGTTCGACATCCCTCCTCTAATAGCCTCGTGGAGCGAGAAAACCGTCGTGTAGAAGATTATCTCCGTCAATACGTTTCTTCTAAACAAGACGACTGGAGTAGATATATTTCTTTTGCTCAAATTGCTTTAAATACTACTTACAACTCTTCTATTGGAAATACACCTCACTTTTTGTTACATTTCTATTTTCGTAGATACCTTATACCTTCCTAAATTATGTGTTCTCCGTTCTGTTAATAACCTAATCTCTAAAGATTCATCTCTATGATTGAACGCTGGAAATGGCTGAACGAGCAGCATCTATTCGTGATTTAGCTCGTCAAAAACTAAAAGAAACATTTAGAATTGCTGAACAGCAACATTCTAAAGCCCCTATTCGTCCTATTCGTATAGGTGATTATGTTTATACACTTGCTGTTAAACCTCCCAACTTATCGCCCAAGCTTTTTAAGAAATGGGTCGGGCCGTATTTGGTTGTAGGTGTTTTTTAACAAATATCAACTTCGTTGTTTAGTTACTAATAAGGAATTTGTGTCACATGTGGACAACTTAAAAATACTCCCCATGCCTGTGGTAAAAACTGCAGACAATTCCTTATCTTCCCACACGCTCATCTTCTGACATCCATTACAACAAAATATTTACCACCATTTCTACCTTCTGCCCAACGAAAACGAAAAAGTATTTTTACACCGCAAGGGACATTCAGGTGATGATGATATGACACACCTGATAAATGCTTAACTGGTATTGTATATATAGATGCTCCTCAAAGCGCTCCCAACCGCACTAGCATATAACACCAACCAAGAGTGCCACCTCAAGAAACCCAACTAGTCCCAAGAGATGACAAACACTGCTTGCACAGAGAAACCTGAGTATGTCTCCACTGTACCGAGTGTTGTACATCCTGCACCTAGGTTGAGTTGTGACTCTATCTCCTCCAGAGTCTTCACTCCCCGTATACTATTGCCTTCTAATTCCGAGACAAATACCAGGCCTCCTCAGCATCAACAAAACGACACAGAGAATTCCTCGGACCATCATCTGGTGCATCCCCTACGAATCAAAAAATTTTAGTCCGTTTACACCTATTCGCTGAGGAGAAACAATTCCATAGTCCCCCAACTATCCTCTCCTCGGACTCCATATGCATCGGTCTACTTCTCTTCATAGTCCCTTTCTTTCTAAAATCTTCTATGCATGATATAATCCACCATCCACCAGATGAACCTTAATGTCTATTGCACTTCCACCACCTATTCGTTATTACGATGAGTATCGAATGTATATAACTTCCCCTTCGTTCCTGAAGAAGTAATGTTAGAAGATGACAGACGTAATAGATCCTTCTATCGTCCACATCCTCAATTCCATTGGTCCTCGGATTCGTCACCTATGGCATCGTAGTTCATGCCAGACGCAGTCTCCCCCTCCTGAATCCCGAACTCCCTTCTTCTATGCAGATAGATCCTTCTACTATATCTTGGACTCCGAATCCTCGTGTAAGATCTAGATCTGTTTCTGAAGTATTGGAACAATTCCCTATGATGAACTCCCTCCGGAGTTATATCCAAAAACTTCCACCTAAATCACCTCCGAAGTTACCTCCTAAATTACTACCTAACAAGCTTCCACCTAAATTATCTCCAAAATTTACTAGTTCTTTACAATTTAATACTCCTTCATATTCTCAGAGAACATATCCAAGAAATAAATTCTATCCTTCTCATTCTACTCAATTACATATGTTTGATAAATCCCTGTACTTCAATAGTACTACAGTAGATCCAAAAGAAGGATCATTTCCTAAAGAAGAAAATAATTTACAAACAATCTATATTTCTATTGATATTTCTACTTCGTAGATTCCAACAGAAATAAAAAAAATTTAACAAAATACTATATAAATATAATAATAAACCCGAATCATAAAAAATCTTACCGTGTTCCATATTATATGAATTGTACAATCATTAAGTGATATATGATTGTATATATGAATTTATTTTTTTTTGCCTCTTTCATAAAAATTGAATTTTTATTTCCACTACTTAATTTAAGGTCTTCAAACTTAATTTGTTGAAGAAACTTTCTGTAAGTCTACATTTCATGTTAAACATTTGTAGTTCTCCATTGTAATTTTGATATTAGAAAGCCTACCACAGGCATTAGTCAATTACACTTGTGTACTTGTGAGTGTTGCTTGCAACTTACTAAGTGTTATTGTCCGTCCTATTAGGTAAATGTTTATCAAGTAAGTACTTACGAGTACTATTGTCCGTCCTATTAGGTCATTGTTAATTTTAAGATACTTACATCTCGTGAGTTTTTCTTGTCTGTACCATCTATGTACTAGTTGTAATTGTCCAATAGGTTGTAATCGTTTATACGTTTATATGTTACCTTATATTACATGTTCCATGTTATCTCATACCAGAAAAGAAAATAAAAATAGAAAAATTTTGAGAAAAACAAAAATATATGTTACGAAATGCATGATTTAACCACTATAGAGTTATGTATCTGCTTTATATGTTACGCTATAATCGTATTACGTTCTTGTATCGCTTAAACTAGCTTAGATTTTTTTTGTTGCTTTTAAAAGGTTTATGCACCTTGGAAAATTCTTTATATTAAATTCATAATAAACAGTATATGCTTTAATAAATTAAATTCAAATAATAATGCATCATCCTTTTATTAAATAATTTGCTTACTAACTATATTATACTTCCCTTTAACGATAACAATTACTGATCGACTGACTGAATACTTTACAGATAACAGCATACACTTTCAATTCTTTTACTATCATCTTTGCAAAATTTTATCTTCGAATCTCTGATTAATTTTGGAGTATTGAAAGATGAAATTGTGATATTGTTAGTGTACATTTGATTGACCAACAAATTGATTAAAATAAAATTTTAATTAATAGGTTTCCCCTATGTTTAATGTAAAGAAGGGAGCTTATATAAAGTTACTACGTGACTTTATTTTTGCGTCAATCAAATGTGACTCTCCATCACACGCCCTAAATTGAATCATTGATTACTGAATATTGTTCACCGGCGGTTGTTTTGTGTGTCGTGATATTGTTAATATAAATTTTATTTTATATTCATTTTCTTTTCATTTAAATAGGTTAGGCATTAACTCAGTGCTTAAAACTTTTATACTTTATATTAGTGATGATTTTCCACTACGGTTTATAATATTTAATATTGACGCCCATTCTGATTAAAACCGGTGTTGTTGCCACCCTAATTAGTTTCTGATAATCATTTATTGGTAAGTGACAAAATTGATTATTGAGCATCATATATATATCTATAGAATATAAATATAAATGTATATATGATGCCTCATCACATGGCTTTACAGAAAATAATAAATTCTAATGGCATTTACATATTTGTATGCATCTATATATATATATATATATATATATATATATATATAAATAATATATATAATATATATATATATATATATATATATATATATATATATATATATATATATATATATATTATATATATATATATATATATATATATATATATATATATATATATCTATATATATAATACGAAATCCTACAAATAATGTAATTGCTTATAGTCTATATTCAGGGTGCTTCCCTTTCTCTTTTTAGACGTGTGTTACCCTAGACCAGTGGTCGGCAAACTTATTAGTCAACAGAGCCAAATATTAACAGTACAACGATTGAAATTTCTTTTGAGAGCCACATTTTTTAAACATAAACTATAAAGGTAGGTACGTTGTTATTAACTTAATTAAGGTACTCCTAATCTTGCCTTTGCTAAAAACGTCCTCAATCTGATTGAGGTACGTTCGCTGAGGTCGACCCCTTCCAACTCTCTCATCCACACTCGTCTTGTATACTTATTTCGTCTATCTCCTTTCGTTCATCCTCTCTGCATGTTCAAACCATCTCAACATACCTTTCACAATCCTCGACACTACATCTTCTTTCACTCCACAATGCTCCCTAAAATTAACTTAATAAACTGTACTTAAAAGTTTAAGTGTTAGTTAAACTATAGGTGCGCTGAATAAAACTTGATATCATATTAATAACGATATTATTTAGATAAAATTAATACTTGTAAGGTATCGTAAAAATTAAATATGACAATGACTAACAAACACTATGGTGAACAATGCCTGTATCTCTTGGAAAATTTGGTGGTTAATCAGGTTTGTATGTTGTTTGCTTTTTAATTTTTAGGCGATTCCATGTTATCATCAAAATAAGGCGACTTCTCAACTTAACTCTTGATAAGGTTCATTTGGCTTGAAAATGAATTGTTCTGCGATGAATATGAAGACCAAAAAGGAAAGAACAGCAAAAGCAGTTTTTTTCAGCGATTTATGAGTCAGGAATATATTCCGGTGTTAAATTCAACATATCTTCCTTCTCAGGTTTCAAAGCAGACCACTTGTTGGTTGTGAACTAAAGTTCACTTTGGTTTTCTCAATATTTTCTATATCAGCACCAAGACGTTCAAAATTTCAAGCTCCACAATTCTTTGTTTTTAAATCCAACAATTGCATTTCAAAAGTTGGCAAATGTCTATATAGGGAAAAAGAAAAAATAGAAATTCTGTAACAGTAGCATTTAACAGAGGCTAACGTCGCTTTGCTGTTTCTGAATTTCTGAAACCTGTTGAGAAAAGCTTTCCTCGTATTTAAAAGTGTTGTTATGAAATAGCAAATATCAATATTTATTATTTTCTTGGCGATGCTTCAACAAGCTGAAAAGTGAATCAAAGTTTCTCTTTCAAATTCTTGAGCAAAAATGAGATAATTTGTTTTCGAATGAAATAACTTCTAACATCGAAAAAATTGTGTTTCCTTTCCCCTGTAGTTTACGATTAAGCTGATTTAGATGAGACGTAACGTCTACCATGAAATAAATTTTTTGGATCCACTGATCGTTCGTTAGTTCTGGATAGTGAACACCCTTCTCAAGAAGAAATGCTTTAATTTCTGTTAATAAGGAAGCGAAACGTTTCAAAACGTTTCCTCTTGATAACCAACGTACCTTGTTATGCAGCAGAAGATCTGCGTACTCACTCTCCATTTCAACTAAAAATTCTTTAAATTGGCGATGATTAAGAGCTTTAGCTATAATGGAGTTGATAATCTTAATCACCATTTCCATAACTTTGCAAATTTCTTCTGGAAATGTCTGCGCACAAAGCGCTTCTTGATGAATGATGCAATGGTAAGTAAGTATCTCGTGATTAATTTTTTTCTTTCAAAATAGCAACAAACCCGTTTCTTACGCCGGTCATACTTTTCGTCCCGTCTGTTGAAATTGAGACAATTTTATCGAGTGGAATATGATGTTTTTCAATGCACTCAATTACAGAATTTGCTATATCCTCTCCACGTGTTTGACCTTTGAGTGGCAATAATCCTAAAAGTTCTTCTTTAGGACCTGTAGATGAAATAAATGGTGGATTAAATAAATGGAACAAAAAGTGAAACTTGCGCTGTATCATTTA
>JABUQX010124517.1:47500-48533 GCA_015478945.1 Trachelipus rathkii | reverse complement strand
AATTTAGTTTCATTTAAAATATTCAAGAATAATTTAAATGAAACTTCTGTGTATGTTGAAGTTTGTAACTGAAATAATAATATCGAACCATTTCCACGCTTCAACCAATAACTATATGAATGGGAATTGGCTTGAGACTGTGGACCAAGAAAAAGATTTGTGTGTGATTGTAAGCAGTAATTTGAAAGTAGCTAATCAGTGTCTTGAAGCATGGAATAAAATTTACTTTGCCAATCGCAATGTCGTTTGCAAGAGAAAGGAAGTTATAAGTAAACTGTATAATAGCACAGTAAGAAATTTAAGAAGGCATGCCATCTTAATATAAGAAAGCATTCAATTAGTAATAGGGTTGTTAATTTTTGGAATGATTTGCCACAGGCAGGAGGTTGTTGGGTGCGACTTGATTGCAACATTAAAGAAAGGATTGTATAAGTATATGGATGGTCTGGGTATCATATAGTATATTTTGACTAAGCCAAATTGAAGGGTTTTTAGTTACAGTAGTTATTAAAGTTAAACTGCATGTTATTAATACGACAAACTTATTAAAGCTTGTAGTGTGGTTAGCATGTACTTTAGCTATAGTTTTTTCTTTTAGTGGTAAACTTTGGGTATACTATGTAAGTTATTGACAAACCCTAGGGTGCTTTGTGGATTTGCATGAGCATGTTTGATTCTATTTAGTTGACTGGTACAGCCTCCATAGGCCCATATGGCTTCTTACTCTCTATTCTTCTAATGTTCTAACAGTATCCAAATGAAATTGACCGTTGATTGTGAATTCTTTGATCAATATTTAAATGAAAATTTTCATATTTAATTACTACTATTCACGGGTCTGGGATACGCATAGTCAAATGTTCGTACGCTATGCATTTGAATCTTTTATATTATTATTATTATTATTATTATTATTATTATTATTATTATTATTATTATTATTATTGTTATTGTTATTGTTATTGTTATTATTATTATTATTATTATATTAGTATTATTTATTATTATTATTATTATTCATTACTTATTCATT
>JABUQX010124517.1:17500-42500 GCA_015478945.1 Trachelipus rathkii | reverse complement strand
CTAATCTCAAAACCCACACATCACTAAATCCATAGCCAACACATAAAACGGTACAACCTTTAATACACATTCAGACACCTACATTCCTATTCGCCTCACGCACAGTAGGTCTGGTGAGTCCAGAGCTAGCCATGCCCACTGATGGTGGAATATCTTGACTTGGTCTAGACTGAGGCTGGGGTTACTATCACCCTGATAACTGGGGAACCTTTCCACTTTGTATGGGCCCACTGGTCGGGGAAAAACATTAAAAATTTTTTAGTAAAAAAAAACCCTTGTTTCCCCCCCCCGATTGGGGTTGTTCGTGGTAAAAATAACTAACTAACTAACTAACTAATATATATTATATATATATTATATTATATATTAGCTATATATAATATATAGTATATATAATAATATTATATATATATATATATATATATTATATATATATTATATATATATATATATATATTTTAGATAACTATATAATACACTACTATATATATTTTAACTTATTTTTAACAAAACTTGTTTGTCCTTAATTTTCATAATTTGTAATTGGGGCTGCCAGACGGTCAGTCGTCAGATAATGGGGTTCGTTATTCATGAGCCAAGCTTGAAAAGATTTTGTTTATTGGTATTGAATCCTGTTGAAAGGCTCATGGTTTTATTTAGGAAATGGGTCTGATCTAGTGGTTTTACCACACCTTCCATAACGGTTTGTTGGTACACGGCTGCCGAGGGTTTAACATCCTTTTCACAAAAAAAAATGGATATCTGTGACCGCATTGTAACTCACTCCCACACCAAATCATCACAGAAGTCGGATGATAATCTCTTTGGACATGTGATACGAGTTCTGCTGCTTCCTTAGATGACGTAGCATATACCCACCCAACCGGTTTGTTTTTGGTAAAAAAAAATTCAGGTGTCGATCCCGAACCTACACAGCCAAAAGGAGATTACACTTCTCTCTCATACGTTTTTCTTTAGGGAATCCGAGAGTAATTCTCCGGTGCGTCTTTTGTAAGCCCTTAACCTTAGGTCCTCTGTGGCGATGCGTGACATGGAATCCTTTAGGTATCTGCATTTCGAGCAACACGACGGTGTTTTGTTAAAAGAAGAGGATTTCCCTCAATTGATGCCTTTACAGTTTTGATAGCCTGCGAAGTCCGAACAGAACATGGATTACTAATCAATGGCGACCATCTACATCATCTCACCAGTGTCCTCGAATAACTTTATGAAACGATACAAAAACATACGACTAGCACCTAGCGGATGCAGAGTCTTTAAAAATGGTTCTCTTTTCTATGACCCACTTATGAAACTCTCTAATAACACGAGGGTTTTGCCTATCGCACGACATAATACAGTAGTTAGTTAATATGGAACCGACAAAAACGGTGCCTAACTTAAAGTGTGAAGGTTACATATTGACACCATAAGTTGGCGCCTTTGACATACTAATTTCTTACCGGACAATATATATATATATTATATATATATATATATATATATAATATTTATACCTATATTATATATATATATAATATATTATATATATTTAATATATATTATATATCATATATATATAATATATATATATATAAAATAAATTATTATAATTACTAGCTAAGCATTCTAAGAAATATGGCATAGCAACTAAAATAATTAAATTATTTCAAACGTAATTCAATTTATCTAAATATATATTAATATTATATTATATATATATATATATATATATATATATTATATATATATATATATATATATATATATATATATATATATATATCCAATAACCAATTTTCATCATGATAAATTCTCATATAAGTTATTTATTCATATCGATGTTTCTTGGAATATATATTTCCCGTAATTTTTATTTATTTTTTAAATCCAAGTTTTATTAAACTTATCTAGTATTTTATTACATCATTATGTAATAATAGATTTTTCAGGCTTCGTATTTATACTTTCAGAGATCGTGTCACCGCTGTCAAGTTGTCGTTCCTGCAAATTTTCATAGCATTAAGCTATACTATATGAATTTGGAAAACCAATAAGAATGTTTCTGAACATAATCTCAAAATCAACATTATCAAGATAGTTTTAAAAAATCGAAACTATAAAAAGTAGTTAATATAATACATATATAAACTTAAACATAACATTAATATAATCATTCGCATATATTTATAATATATCTTGAGTTTCAACCTATTATAAAGTGTTCGTTTCTCAATAAAAATAAAAATAAAAATTAAATAGGAACAACCAAAGTGCAAAAAATAATATAATTAATATAATATAATATAATCACAATATGTAAATATTATTACAATCTGTTTTCACAAATTCCTATGCAAAATTTTCGCAGCTGCGCTTTAGTACAACTAATTCAAACTCAAGAGTCTCGTACATATAATAAATAATAAACAATAAGTAAATTTATAACTGCAAAATTATAATTCTTGTTAAATACTTTTTAAATATTATATCAAACCTATTTCTCAAAATAATTCGCATCTCAACTCTGATGTAACTTTCTTTTCCTCCACATTTTCTTGAAGAAAATTTTGCATAATTAATGTGGAATATTAATTATGCAAAAAATGTCTAAAAAAAAAAAAAGTGCTAAAAATGTTTGCGTGAGAAAACGAAGCTTCAATCTCCTAATCGCATAATTTAATAACACACAATTAAAACCCGTGAAAATATGCAACTACATTAAATTCAAAAGAAATATACAAAACCGTAAATTAAATGCATGACTACCATATTTAAATACATCACAAAAGTATGGTATAAAATTTAAAAAGAAACGGTAAAAAAGAGGTACTTTGTCTGTATTCACGGGTTTTAATTGTGTGTTATTAAATTATGCGATTAGGAGATTGAAGCTTCGATTTTCATGAACATTTTTTAGCACTTTTTTTTTTTTTTAGACATTTTTTTGTATAATTAATATCCAATTAATATGCAAAAATATATTCTTCAAGAAAATGTTGGAAGGAAAAGAAACGTGTAACATCAGAGTTTGAGATGCGAATATTTTGAAGAAATAGGTTGAATATAAATAATTTAAAAGTATTTAACAAGCAATATAATTTGCAGCTCTATAAATTATAACATAAATAACTTATTTATTATATATTGTACAGAGACTCTTGAGTTGAAATTAGATATAAAGTGTACTAAAGGACAATATTTCATTGCAATTCCGTTACATATTAAAAAACGATTGTAATAATATTTACCATATTGATGAAACTCTTATCTCCTATTTATATTAATTATTTTATTTTTTGCACTTTATTTTTATATTTAATTTATATTTTTATTTTTTTATGAGAAACGAACACTTTATAATAGGTTGAAAATTTGAACTATATATTATAAATATATGCTAAACCTAATAGGGGATTGTTATTAAGTTTAATATATGTATTAGCATCTACTTTTTATAGTTTCGATTTTTTAAAACTATCTTGAGTAATGTTGATTTGAGATTATGTATCAAGACAACATTCTTATAGAGATATTTACCAAAAAAAGAAAATTCAATGTTATAGTAACGTATGATGTCTATACTGAAAATTTGCTAAACAGAGGAACTGACAACCTGTGACAGCAAGGTGACGACACGTATCTCTGAAAGTTAATAAATACGTCCGTATGCCTGAATAAATCTATTATTTACATAATGATGTAATAAAATACTAGATAAGTTTAATAAAACTTGGATTTAAAATAAATAAAATTAACGGAAATATATTTATTCCAAGAAACATCGATATGAATAAATAACTTACTCTCATGAAGAATATTATATGTCATGATGAAAATTGGTTGACTTAGAGATGCATGCACTCATAATAACATACTATATAATGCGTAGCGATGAATTAATTACTGTTGATATAACAATTAAACATATATATAGGACAATATAATAAAGCAATAAATAGATCATCAATAATAGTAAATATTGAAAAGAATAATGAATATCATATAACACTATTAATATACTAAATATACTATTATACTATATATATAGTCAATGAAATATAAGGTTGTGAAATAATTTAATTATTGTATAATTATATTATTTGCACGTTCGAAAATGAAATAACGATTAAGGTGGTAAATTCAACTTCAAATATATATATATTATATATATATATATATATATATATATATATATATATACGTAAATATACATAGTAAAATAAGTTATATATAAAGTAAAATAATATATTATTATCTATAATATAATACTAATTAAAACGTAGTTATAACGTGTGAACTTAATATATAATATATATTGTCCGCGATAAAAGATATTGAGAATGCAAAGCGCCAACTATGGATCGTTCAATATGTAAACCTTCACAACACTTTAAGTTAGGCACCGTTTTTGTCGGTTCCATATTAACTAACTACTGTATTATGTCGTGCGATAGGCAAAACCCTCGTGTTATTAGAGAGTTTCATAAGTGGGTCATAGAAAAGAGAACCATTTTTAAAGACTCTGCATCCGCTAGGTGCTAGTCGTATGTTTTTGTATCGTTTCATAAAGTTATTCGAGGACACTGGTGAGATGATGTAGATGGTCGCCATTGATTAGTAATCCATGTTCTGTTCGGACTTCGCAGGCTATCAAAACTGTAAAGGCATCAATTGAGGGAAATCCTCTTCATTTAACAAAACACCGTCGTGTTGCTCGAAATGCAGATACCTAAAGGATTCCATGTCACGCATCGCCACAGAGGACCTAAGGTTAAGGGCTTACAAAAGACGCACCGGAGAATTACTCTCGGATTCCCTAAAGAAAAACGTATGAGAGAGAAGTGTAATCTCCTTTTGGCTGAGTAGGTTCGTGATCGACACCTGAATTTTTTTTTACCAAAAACAAACGATAGGGTGAATGCTTTGTCATCCAATGAAGTATCAAAACTCACACCACGTGTCCAAAGATGTCATCATCCTGCTTCGGTGATGACTTTTAAGGGAATGAATTACCATGGGGTCACAGACATCCATTTTTGTGAAAATGTGGTGAAACCACGGCAGTCGGCACCCACGTTCCAGCAAACATCTGTGTAAGATGTGGTGAAACCACTAGGTCAGACCTTCTTCCAAAATGAACCATGTAACTTTTAACAGGATTCAATACCGGTACATAAAACAAGTTCTACTCAAGTTGACCTCAAGGACAATGCTTCCCATTTTCTGACGCCTGAAGATTGGCCGTCTGGCAGCCGCGTAAATAGAACTTTATTAAAATTAAGGACAAACTAGTTTGTTAAAATAGTTAAAATTATATATATATATATATTATATATATATATATATATATATAGTTATATATATATATATATATATATAAATATTATATATATATATATATAATATATAATAATATATTATAATATATTATATATATAGTATTATATACATATATAGTTAGTTAGTTAGTTAGTTAGTTATTTACTTATCGCCAATCGGGGGAAAGGTTACTATTTTATGTTGTTCCCGACCAGTGGGCCCATACAAAGTGGAAAGGTGCACAGTTATCAGGGTGAAAGTAACCCCAGCCTCAGTCTGAACCAAGTCAAGATATTCCAGCATCAGTGGGCATGGCTAGGCTCTGGACTCACAGACCTACTGTGCGTGAGGCGAATAGGAATGTAGGTGTATGTATGTGTATTAAAGTGAACATGTTAGACCCGTTGTAGTGGGATTGATACGGCTGGATAAGAAGAGGATCTGCATGAGGAGATTTACGTACAAGGAGGGTAATTGAGTATTGTGTATTAATGTGATGCACGATATTGCCGTTTAAACTTAGTTTAAACGCCTCTACAGACACAATCAATAGCCTATGCAAACGAGGCGTAGAAATTTTTCATGGAGTCCCTTCCTGGTAGGCCGTGACTAGTCGAAGCAGTGTTACAAAATCCCGGATTTGAAGAGTAGTGAGGTACGAGTAGGAACCGGTTATATTATATATACGACTGAGTTATATATAGAGGTAGGGAAAAGATTCATAGTGATGATATAGTATATATAGTGGTGAGTAAGGATAGTCAAGGGGCCTATAGTAAATATAGGAGGCCACGAACTGAATCTAATGACGTCTGTACGGTAGTATCAATATATATATATATACTATACTCATTATTCGTTATATTTTTTTCTAAATATAATAAATATAAAACGTCAGTCATATTATATATACCTTTGGCCATAAAAATATGCCTAAATGAGTAATGTACTTAATAAATGATGTTGATATTATTATTATGATATAAATAAATCATATATATATATATATATATATATATATTTACAGATATATATATATATATATATAGTATATATATATATAGATTAACGACAAGAGCTAAAGATGACTAATGTAATTAATATATATAAAATCTTAAGATAGGTCGAGTATGTTATGTCGTTGTGTCGACACAAAGTTATTTAATTTTGTACAAGGGGAATGATACATCTATATAATTATGCAATATTTGTTTTGAATTTTCATTTACCTTCTGTGATTCATACATTACCTATATAGTGATGTAAGTTTGTATGATAGTAGATTAAAGGAAGTATGTTGTAACAAATGTGATGTTTATTTTGTCAATGTAATTTTGATTATTATTTTTATATCAAAGAAAAATATGAATTAATATAATATTATTACATTATATTTTTATTTAAGGTCTTATTAATAGTATAATTTAATTATTTTAATAATAATAATATAAAATTTATTTAATTAATAAAATATGGGTTTATAACTCATTATTATTATTATATTATATTATTATATTATTATTACATGATTATTCTGTAAGAAAAAAGAAATTTTTCACTATTAAGTGAGGAATCTTGAGTTAAAATGATTATTTAATCATATTCTACTAAACTCTCATAAAGTACTTTTGAAATCCATGTCCAAAAATGGAATATTTCAACAAAATATAATTAATATGCCCCTTAAATGTACAGAAAACGCAAGTGATAAATATGTTTAAATATTAATTTAAAATATATATTTAGAATAAAATAAGCAAACAAAAAACTGATATAAATAATATATATATACTTATATATATATATATTATTAATATACATAAAACTAGGTATAATATAGATATTATATATATAGTGTGTGGCCCATTATAAATATAACGATTAAAATTAAATATGTTAATTGTTGCTACGGCCATGCGCACAGAATTGTTTCCATGTTATATAAAAAGTACTGTGATCATACAAGTAGTCATGAAGAAGCAAAAGTAAAAAAGTTATTTTTTATGTCCAAACGTAGGAAAAATTGGACAAATTCGATTGGCATTTTGAAAGGAGATATATATTGTGCCACAAAATTACTTAACCCAATAGGTCACTCCGATTTGGATGCAACAGACTGCCTAAAAGTCACTATTTAGAGAACTCTAAAACGTTCATTTCGACCTTTTTCTGTATCTCTATTGTGTCCATGAAATGTGTTCAATTTTTGTTTTACATTGCTTTAATTGTATATTATACTAATTTATATAATAAATGTTTTTTTGTTCCATAACTTTTTTTTTATGCAATTGCTTTTATATATAATTCAAATTACTTTCAGAGAATATAGCTGATGATCAACCGTTTATATTTTAAATAAAATTTTGTGATGCTACCAATATCACATTTATATCGACCGGCTTTGAATTGGCAAGAGATTGGGCGGAGAACTAAAGAAAAAAAAAAATAAGTCAAAATCTGTTCAATTCTGATTTCACCGTGAATATAAAACGTGATGGGTAGTGAAAAAAAATTTGATATTAAATGAAAAAAGGTGTGTAACGGTAATCCCCAATTATACAAAGCTTTGATAAAAGTTCATATTTGAATCGGATAACAAAGAAAATTAAAGCTCTAATAGAGAATGAAAAATATTGAATTAACAGTATCAAATGAGTAAATATATAATACTATGAAAAATTCGTAAAAATTTAAAAATATAACATACAGTGATGGAGAAAGCTTAGGGAATATAGAATATAAATCATAGAATATAAGAGGAATAGCATAGAGATAAAAGTAAATAATGAGTGTAATTTAATAGGCAAATTTACTCTTTTAGTGATGTAACTCAGTCAATGACCCTGAATTATCGAGTGTCAGTGACATTCATTTGGGAAGAAGTTTGAAATATATTTTTTTAACCGAGAATGAGACTTAATGCACAAGTCAAAAAATTAAGTTAGAAAAAATATGGGAGATTTGGACGGTGATAATGCTGTTCTATTTAAGAAACTATGGTCATTATCATCACACAGTATTGTTATAAAGGAAATCTACTTAATAAAGTAAATCAATTTCAGACTCAAAATTTATTATATTATTATCTACACATTTCTGTTCAACTATATATGGACAAAGAAAAATGTATGATAAAAAGTTCTAGTGTATTCTTTCGTTAAATTTAATGTGCTAAATGCTAATTAAATATTGGTATATATTATATAAGCTGCCTTGGATATAAGTATATATCAAGTCCTTATAAATAATATATAGTACAAAGTAATATAGATAGTCTAAAATAATTTATATATATAATATATTTTAGTAATATAGTAATATTATAATCCAATTTATATATATATTATTCCTATAATTATAGAAAATTTTTAGCTACAGCTTATAATATATATATATATATAATTATAGAAAAGAAAATGTGCCTTGCGTTTGAATTTTGTGCGATGTTGTAGGTGCTTAGGTCTGTGGGTGTGTTATGTGTGATATGTATATATGTTTATGAGTATATACGTAGCTACTATTATTATATTAATCTATATTAGTATGGTTATTATTTATATATCACCCATTATGTCATTCTCCCATTAGCGCTAGCAAGAGTATTGTTATTGCGTCAGAGTAGTCTATAGTACCATATCGTACACTCATTCAATGTGTGAACAAAAAGAGACGAATTTCTGACCCCTTTCACACCAGACAAGGCACCAGCGGAGAATAATATTTTGAAAAATTTCTTCATTAATAATAGATAGTGCAATTTCTATAAAACAAGCACAAACTTTAAATAATACAACCTATAATTGTATTCTCGAATGTATTTTTTTTGGCAAATCTTCTATAATATTTCGCTATTTAATAGTTTTATTTAAAATTTGTCCGAAATAATGTAGTCGAGAAATGAGATGTAAGCACACTGGCCCCCATTAGAACGAATAGTTGGGGCAGGCGAAGAGGCCAAAGGCTATACTCAGAATAATAATAAAAATTTCTAAAGTCGAGTGTGGTAAATTTTATACAACAAAAATGTCCCAATTGCTCACATAGAAATTTTCTTTTTATAAGTATTTACTTTAATTTACTCGAAACGAAAAGCACTCTATTCTGAAATACAGTTTCATCATGTGACAAACATTTTTTATTAATCATACTTTCTTCAGTGATTTTAGTCTATTTTTAAATAAATATTCTATTCAGATATTTCCTGCCTTTCAATTCCTTTCCTTCCTGTGGTTCCTTACGCTTTTTCGGCTTCCGTTCTACCTAGACCCTTCCGTTTCTCGATGAACGGTTCTATTATATATATATATATATATTATATTATATATATATATATATATATTAACTACTACTATATATGTATCTATATATATTATCTATATATATATATATACCAATGCAGTGAGTCAATGCCTTCTATTTTGCATCAAAATGATATATATAATCAACCTATTCCATAAAAATTAAAAACCCTAAATTTATTACATATATACTATATATCTTCGTCGTATATATATTACTCTCATACTCTTCTCTCTCTCTCTCTGGCTCTATATATCTCTCTCTCTCTCCTCTCTGTCTCCTCTCTTCTCTCTCTCTCTCTCTCTCTCTCTCTCCTCTCTAATCTATTTATCTCAAAATTAAATTCTACCACTTTTACTCTATATTTACTTTTACTCTATTTACTCTATATCTACTTTTACTCTATTTTATTTTTTTATATACTATACTCTTCGTATTATGTCTATCTCGATATATATCGGAAACCCTATCTGCTCCTTACTCTCTTTATCTCGCTATTCTATACATCTAATTCCTTATCACTTATACTATATCTATAGATATAAATATAAAAATTCTTCATAGCGAGTTTTTGTAAGCGGGGTCATGTGCTCATATTGCCTGACCCCAAAGGAGAACTTCTTTACATGAGGACGATACTCATCCGTCAGTGCGCGGTGGCTTCTATATCTTGCAGTTGTTGTGAAACCCTGGATGGACTTCGCTTCGCACTTATGCGTGTCTTGGATGCGGTCGGGTAGGGGGTCTTTTCCTTCTTTCGACTTGCGGTTCCTCTTTCCTTTAAGGGTATTGTGCTTTTCCGTCGGCTATATGTTGCGCAACCTCCACCCCCAATCTGGGAGGTCGCGAGGGATACTGCATGACGTAGAAAGAATCACGCTCTAATCTCAATACTATATTATATACTTCTCTATCTGATTAATTATATACTTATACTAGCTTCGCCTCTACTATATATAGTATATACTAGAATATATATATATGATAATAGTATATAATATAAATATATATTATATATATATAGTATTAATATATATTTAATATAGTATATATAATATATTATATATATTATTATATATATATATATATATATCGTATATATATATATATATATTATATATATATAATATATATATATAAATAGTATATATATATTATATATAAATAATTCATATGGCGTATTTATGAATTAGAAAATCTTTGTTATGATTGTGATCATTTGGTGTATGTGTTTCTTTGTGTACTTTTTACTGTACGTTTTATATAAGTAAGAAGCGGACCCTTGTTTATGCACCCACACGCCTGATCCCAGTCAAGGAATATTCTTCTATTCGTATAGTGATACTTTATCCAAAGTGCTAAACTACTGTTTAAAGTTGTCCGGCTAACGTTTCGAGACCTACATTAATTAAAAACTTTGGAACATCTCTTCTATATGTTATTTGATTTTGGCTAAGCGCAAGAATATTCAGGTGGGACTCGGAAGGAATCTTCTTGCTCTTGCAGTAGGAGGGCGGATGTCAGTGGTGGTGAAGTTAATAATTCATTTATCTATCCTTCATTGCATTATTTTCATACTTATCTATTTGCTATATATTATTGTTTTATTAATTATTATGTTATTCATTTTATTATTATTATTATTATTATTATTATTATTATTTATTACTTTCTCATCTATTTATTATTTCGTTATTATTTTCATTTATTCATTTATATTTATATTTATCTATCTCCTACTTTATCTTTTATTTTCTTATTTACTTTATTATTTATTACTCTTCATTATTTGTTGATTACTTTCTAAAGTTGCATTATAATTTATTTAACTATTTATTATTATTATTTAATATAAATTGCATAATAATTTTATTATTTATTTATTATTGATTTATAATCATTATTATATTATTATTAACTCGTATAATTCTATAAAAAGCATTATTAATAATATATTAATTTGACTTCTAACTATATTCAATTGATTATATATTAAAAAAAAAAATTATTATTATTATTATTAATGAAAGTATGATTTATTATTATTTTAATAAATTATTTAAAGAATATTGTAAAGTTCTATTATTGTTATTATTATTATTATTATTATTATTATTATTATTATTATTATTTAAGATTAAATAATATATTAATAATTATTATTATTGCATTTTTTCTTTAAACTTTTATTTTAAAATGCGGTAATGCCTTTAATGATATTATATCTTTAAATAGTAGAAAACAATATTACACAAAAACTGTACAGAAGAGGGACATTTTAGAGAACCACCTAGAGTCAATTAGATGTAGAGATGGTGATGGAAATCATCAAAGCATGATGACAAAGAAAAGCCAGTCAAAATGAAAAATTATAATTCTCATGACATCAAGCAGGATTCCGCGACTAGTAGTTTTGTCGTGCAGGTTGCAATTAGCGAGTTTTAGAAAAAAAATGCGATTTTTAATAATATTAATAAATATAATAATAATATAATAATAATAATAATAATAATAATATAATAATAAATAATAATAATAATAATAATAACAACAATAACAATAACCAATAACATAACAATTAACAATAACAATAACAATACAATAACAATAACTAATAAATAATAATAATAATAATAATAATAATAATAATAATATAATAAATAATAATAATAATAATAATAATAATAATAATAATAATATCAATAATAATGAATAATAATAATATATACTAATAAACTATAATAAAATATAATAAATAACAATAACAATAACAAAACAATAATAATTAATAATGAATAATAATTAATAATAATAAATAATAATAATAATAATAATAATGTATAATAAAAGATTACAAATGCATAGCGTACGAACATTTGACTATGCGTATCCCAGACCCGTGAATAGTAGTAATTAAATATGAAAATTTTCATTTAGAAAACTAATTGTTAATAAAAAATTATAGTTGGCACCGGAAATCTAACAGTTCATTGCATTGGATTAACTGTTTAGAACATTATAGAAAGATAGAGATGTAGAAGCCAATATGGGGCCTATGGAGGCTGTACCAGTCAACTAAATATTAAACCCAACATGCTCATGCAAAAGCCACAAAGCACCCTAGGTTTGTCAATAACTTACATAGTATTCACAAAAAGTTTACCACTAAAAGAAAAAACTATAGGCTAAAGTACATGCCTAACCACACACAAGCTTTGAAATAATTTTTGTACGTATTAATAACATTTGCAGTTTTCAGACTTTAATATGACTACTGTAACTAAAAACCCTTTCAATTTGGCTTAGTCAAAATATACTATATGTTATCCCAACCATATCCATATATAACTGTATACAATCCTTACTGTATAATTGTTGCAAATCATACAGTGTTGTATCGCACCCAAGCTTACACTCACTTGCCTGTGGCAAATCATTTCCAAAAATTAACAAACCTTAGATACTAATTGAATGCTTTCTAGTATCATTAAGGATGGCATCCTTTCTTAAATTTCTTTACTGTGCCTACTTATATCAGGTCTTTACTTATAACTTCCTTATCTCTTGCAAACGGATCATTGGCGATTGCAATAGTAAATTTTATTCCATGCTTCAAGACACTGATTAGCTACTTTCAAATTACTGCTTACAATCACACACAAATCTTTTTCTTGGTCCACAGTCTCAAGCCAATTCCCATTCATATAGTTATTGGTTGAAGCGTGGAAATGGTTCGATATTATTATTTCAGTTACAAACTTCAACATACACAGAAGTTTCATTTAAATTATTCTTGAATATTTTAAATGAAACTAAATTATGGGAAAGTTTAAAATGAAAGGCACTTATTTAATATTACTATCTTAAGAGGTTTTCAACTTATGCTGTTTAAATGAACATATGCGGTGTGTGTGTGTGTGTGTGTTTGTATGTAGGGCTAAACTTCACTATATTAATATATTAAATTTTATATTTCTTCATCTTCCTCATATCCCCAGATTGGGGGTGAGGTACTTAACATACACCGGAAACAGAAAAGTTAGTAGAAGAACATGACGGTAAGTCGAAATTAAAGCTCCCCCCCCTCCCCTTCTACCATCCCCTCATATCCTATTTTCTAATTAACTTTGACTGACTTGATTCATAATTCTGAAGTAATAGTTTATTGAAAATGAATTTCTATCTGTCAGTTTTGACGTGTTTATATATATATATATATGATATATATAAATATATATTATAATATATATAATTATAATATATATATATAAATATATATATATATATAATATATATATATATATATATATATATAATATAAATACTATTATATAATATATTTATATATATTATACTATATATAAATATATATATACCGGTTATTTGAATTTAAAAACATTTTCAATGATCTTACTATTTCACATGAAAATAAGAAATAAAATAATGAAATTTTTCTGTATATTAAATATAGTTTATATATAATATATATTAGTAGTATACTATATATAATATACCAATAATAGTATAATTATATTAACTAATACCGAACAATATATATATATACTATATATATATGATAATTATATATATATTAATATATATAAATAAAATGTCGCTCTCTCTTCCATCAACACACACACACACTAACTACACATCACACACACACTATCAACACACACACACACACACACACACACCACACCACACCCATTTTATAAATATATACTATATAAATTAAAAATGTTTATCTATGACAAAAGATATAGAGGAAAATATATATATATATTATAATAATATATATTATATACTATAATATGATATATATATAATATTTGGATTAAAGTGCTCACGAAAATGTGCTTGAACTGTTCCAATAAACCATATATTTCTGTGGTTTGAATTGTTAGTTCCTTTTTTTTAAAGTTAATTATTTTATTTTATACATTTTTTTTATTAGGTCACTTCTTCATTTACAAATAAGGAAGATGTAGTTATCAAATACTTCTATTAAAATATTTATTAAACGGTCACGTTTTTTGCTGTGCTTTTTCAATCGACTTTTTTTGTCGTGTCGCTCTTTACATTGACAATAGTTTTATTGACTTGTCCTCTCTTTTCGCTCGTTTTGAAGTAATTATTCTTTCTCTTTTCGCCTATTAAGTAATGTTACCCTTCCGTTCCGTCTCCTTCAATCCTTCACCCCCCTTAAAAAAAGAATATTTCTGGACAGATATTTTTTTTTTATTAATTTTTTTTTATCATAACTCGTATACATCACTTGTTTTTACTATTGTAATTATTTTGCCAATAATTTTAGAAATTCTTATAAAAAAATTAACAGAACATTGGGCGAAGCCTTTTTGTAAAGTCGCTTTTAAATTTGACTCTTCTCTATTTAATTACTTTGGTTTTTTCTTGAGCGTAGCATTGTACTACGTTATAAGATATATATATAATTTATATATATATATATATATAAATATTATATATATATATAATATAATATAATATATATATATAGTTATATATATAATATATATATATATATATATAATATTAATTATATATATATATAATTTATATAATATATATATAATATATATATATATGAGATATATATATATATATATAATAAGATATATATATATAATATATAGATATATATATATTAATAGTATAACTATATATATAATATTAATAAGTATATATATATTATATACTATATATATATATATATATAATATATATAATATAATATATATATATATAATTATATATATATATAGTAATATATATATATATATATATATATAGAAAATATGAATATATTTATATATATATATATATATATATTATTATAATATATATAGTAATATATAATATATTATACTTATATATATATATTATGAATGCGATTTGTGTTTAAGCCTTCGTCATAGGTGAATATACGACCAACTCTTCCTACGTACGAGCACTGTCCACCACGCCTTCACTGGCGTCTTCACATATATAGGTACCACCTATTGTTTGCGTTAGGCATGAACAAAGCTTGACCCTCATAAGGGCTCCTGAAACCCATTTGTTAATTCACAGTAATATGAAATTGTTATGCTCTGAAAATTTCATTACAATTATATATTATATATAAAATATAAAGTAAATAAAAATATATATATTATATATATTTATATATATATATATATATTTATATAATATATTATATATATTATATAATAATATATATATATATATTATATAGTATATATATACTATATATATAATATATATTTTAAGTATATTAAAGGGTTTTGGCCTAACACCAGTAAGTGAACAACTACGCACCGCATCGCTTATGTCTTACCGCACCGTGACACTTGGAATTGTGTTGTGTCGCATCGCTCCTGTAGCCTCGGTCGCAACTCAGATTGTAGATATATATAATATATATTATATATATATATATAAAATATATATATATATATATAATATATAAATATATATATATATATATATTATAATATATATTATAAATATAATATATATATATATATACTTAATATACTATATATATTATATATATAGATGTAATATATATATATATATTATATATTATATATATATAATTATTATATATTATATATAGTATATATAATATTATTGTATTCATCATAGTTTGTATACCGGTATCTAACACATCTCGGTAAGAAAGTTGATTTTTTGTTTGTGCTTTTTGAGAATTAGGCTGTCGCCAAACTTTTTAATTTGAAATTGGGTATCTGGTTGAAGAGTTGTTATAAAGAAGTGGAGAACTGAAAGATCGAGAAGGAAGGGTCAGATTGCCCTCCGAAGGAGAGCTGGACGACTCATTTGATGAAAACGATAAATAAAAAAAAGATAAATATATATTTATATATAGTTATATACTATATAGTAAACTATGAAATCACTGAGAACCTTATATACAGTCCATAGATTATAATGACTAGGAGGAAAAAGCCTTAATTCAAAGACTTCAGGGTAAAAACGATGTTTTGCTTGCTAATAAAGATGAAGTGAAATTAAACTATCCTGTTGTGAGAGGTTTTAGAAGGGTTTCGGAACCGTTGAAAGTTAAGTTTGTTGGGTGGGAGTCCCCCCCCGAGAACATAGCGAAATAGTTATAATTGTAGGTGGCATGTAATTTTCTGCCGGCTGTGCCCATTCCACCCTTAAGTGAATTTGGATTTGGCTGATATAGGTTTAATAACAAATAATTAGGAAATTAATGGTGGTACAATGTCGATCTCTTTCTTTCATTAATGTTTTTATTTGTAGGCCGTCGAAAATTCCCACCTTGATTTTTTCATAACTTAAATTGAAATGTGAGTGACAAGCGTATTATGACTAATACATAGGGCATATATAATAATTATATATATATATATAGTACTATATTATTATATTATATATTATATATATGTATATATAGTATAGTATATATATATATAATAATTACCTGAGCCAGCCTTCGCGAACCAAATATACTCAGCCTCTATCTCTCTCATCACTTCTCGAATCATATCGTGAGTCATTAAATAACATATATTACCTCACTCTCAATAGACCACTAACTCTGGTAGGCCATGTCCTATACCTCCGACTGAAGTGGCTCACATGACTAGGATTCGAGCACATATCTCTCTCTATAACTACCCTCCTGAACTCGACAATGACGCGGTATTTATAATAATATCCCTCTCTCTCATATTCTATATACGTTCGTAGATCGACTCTCGTACTCCCTCAGACACTGCTCCTCTATGAGAGATATTTGTACTCATATATACGTGATATAATTGCTCTCTTCCATCATATCTTATCTTTCGAAATGGGAATACTCCACTCCGTCACTATGCCCAACGCGAATTGAGTTTAGATATGGGCTCATAGTTACTCTTACTCCTCTCCTCGGGGTTATGTTCTGATATCTCTCTCTCACTATCTCCTCTCATATATATACAGAGTCCCTCATAGAAATAGTATATCGCTCCCTCTCCTCGCGTAATATATTATGCACTGCGCGCCGAAAAAAATTCTCTGCTTCGATATAGCTATCAATAATATCTTATTTTATATATATATTATATATAATATATAATATATATATATATATATATATATTAATAATAATTATATATATAATATATATATATATAATATATATTATATATATATATAATTATATATATATATATATATATATATATTTAATATATATATATATTATATATATATTATATAATATTGATTATATATATATATATATAATTAATTATATTATATATATATATTAAATACTTATATATATATATAAATTAATTATTAATTAATATTAATAATATATATAATATAATATATATATATATATATATATATATATATATATATATTATATATATAATAATATATTAATATATATATATAGAATATATATTATATACTTTAAGGTAATATATATATATATATATAATATAGATATATAAAATGTTATATATTTTTTATATGTACTTTACTTCATGGTATATACCAGGCTCAACATATTATTCTATATGTAAGTTACCTTATTATCTTAGTAGTGTTTAGGTACGGGTGGCAGCTGTATATTATATGTATGAGGATTGTAACTCATTTATAGTTCCGGCATGGTAACGAAGTCCAAGGTAGATAAAATAGCTTACACATATCTCCCACTACTATACCTGTAAACTCTCAGTGCGAAATACTTATGCGAAGCCCTACGCTTTAGTTATTAAGATGAGTGTTCTACCACTGCGGATATATCGGACTCATTATATTTAATAATTAATATATACTATATATATATAATTAATATATATAGTATATTATTATAGTTATATATTAATATATAATACATTAATATACTTATTATATATATAGTATACATATATATATTAATTATATATATTATATATATAATATATATATATATATTATATATTAATAATATGATATATTAATATATTAATATATATATATATATATATATGATTAACAAGCTCTTTTCAACGTATTACGATTAAATTTTTGATAGATATTTTCAATTAATTTAATCCAATCAATTAATATAATATGAAATATAATTATTTCTCATTGTTCTTTTTCTTAATATATAATTGTTATCCTACATTTAATTCATTTATCACTCAATTAAAGAGATTAGGAGTATATATATTTTGATGATAATCATTCTGCAGTTGAGAATGTTATGCACATTGCTAATTCACATCATATCCGAATAAATATGCAATTTTTTTTATAAGTTATTGAGCAAACATACATATTGTGAAAAATTATTAATGAATTGAATGATAGATTTTTATGGAGGGTATAGTTATATATATATATATAGGGTTCAGAAATATTTGAATATAAAATTATTTAAAAGTGAAAGGTTCTTCTCCTCTTTCTTCGACTTCTATGATACGCTAAGCAAACCTCATCTCATATTAATCAAGCAGTTTATTTTACATTTTTATAGTAATAAAACTACACACCTAATACTTAATATATACTCACTAATTATAAATTATTAAAGCTATATTATAATATAATATTCAATAGTGTGAAATTGGAAGTCTCTATATATACTGTTGATTTATACTGTATAAAATATTTACTTAACTATTTGCTTGCTCTTTAACTTATATATAATTATTTATTTATCAATTCTTATTAATCGTACTTACCATATTTAGAGGCATTTTATCCTCGTCAAGTATTAAGTTAATCTTATTTTTATAATATATTAATATCTATTACACTAAATCACTTTATCCAACTACCTGTTTTTTAAAGTGTATATTGTGAGTGCGACACTGAGTGTGTAGAGTATATTGACTAGTAATTATATACGTAGTACACTAGCTGATGTCATATGATGCGTAATATTTGTATATACAGTGTTATATCTGAGCTTATTTCCACTCTCTCAATAATATTTATTATTATTGATTATATATGCTTAATTAATATTTACCATTCAATATTGAGTATTTATTATATAATCTTGTAAATATATTATTTCCAATTTAATTTTTATTTAGTGTGTTAGATTATAGTATAATTTATTTTCCATTACTGTTAAAATCTTATTTACTGTGTCATTCTCTTTATTTTATTCATTGATGACTAATTACTGTCTGCTCTTTATTTATTATTAATATTATTTAAATTAAATATCTTCCGAGTTCTCTTAATATAGTTGAATAATCAACTCAACTCTATATGAGTGGCATGAGAGTTTATTATCATCTATACTTTCATTCCTATATCATATTCTACCTCCATATTTAAATACATGGTATGTTTATTGTAAATAAATATTTATTAATGTGTTGGAGTTGTTATATGGTATTCTTCCCGATTGAATCTTAATTTAACTAATATTAATTTAAATTATTTATTACATTTAATTGTTTTTACTACCTATTATTGATATATAAACAATATATTATGTCATTATATTTTAGTCATAACTTCATATCGCATTAGTGTTATCTTTATGGTAGTAACTTACTTTGCTGGCAGTTATTGTTATTTTATATCCTTTGTATTATTATGGAGTGGAGGTAAAGTTTATCATTCTGATTATTTTTTATTATATTTAATTAGTTATTTTATTTGTCATTTATTTATCATTAATGTGATTCTCTATCTCCTTTATATTTCTTGATTTTTAGTTTTTTTATTTATATATTTATTATACTCTATATTAATTACACATTATCTATTAATTTGTTGTATATCCTAAATATCTTTTATCCATGTACTTTCATTTATATAATTTTCGAATTAATAATTCATTATTCATTATTAGGAATCATTCTTTCTCTTCAAACAATTCTCTCTCTCCTCACCAGTATAGTCGAATCTATTATATAGTATTGAGATATTATATCTCAACTCAATTCGCTCTATTAGACCTCTTACTCTATGAATACAGTGATGTAATATACACTCTACCTACAATATATTTATATCATATTTTCTCTTCTACATCAAATCTATCAAGCGTTCCTTGTTACACTCAATTTAGTTCCTCAATGCCCTTCTATCATATTCTTCAACCTACTACTCACTATATATTGATTCGACTTAAGAGTTCAATGAACATTTTTTCAACTTCCAATTTTCCTTGCACCGTTACCTACTTTTCTCCGGTCACCTTTTTCAACATTGTATTTCTTGTATCATGGTCTTAATACTAAGTATTCTGTACCGATATATATAGGATACGGCCCTGCGTTTGGCTGAGGAATACATTTATTTGGTGATGTTCGGTTATATGTAATGATTTACGGGTATTGAGTAACCTTAGTTACTCTATACTTCTTATGTGTTTTCCTCACTTTAATTCTTCTACTCTCATTAGTCAATAAATTGTAAGGCTGATATCAATTACAATTATTCTACATTTACTCATTATAACTTAAATCTCATAATAACACGTATAGGTTATTTTAATTAGCCCAGTTTTGATAATGAATTTCTATATGTGCATTTTTAACAATAATTTAATATAAAGCAAGTTTTAAATTGTGAGCTTTGAGCTTCATTTAATTGTGATAATATGCCCTCTACAAAATAGGCACCGTTTTATATATTTATTTATAATAAGCGTACAAAAGATATTAATAATAAATAATATTATATATATATTTAAAAAGATTAATAATATATATATAATTAATATATATATATAGTATAATATATATTAATGATATGGTGAGAACTATTATATTAACAGATATTATATATTAATAAAATTAAGACGTGAACTACTAAGGAGTTGGTAAATAGTTATTAGATATATATATTATATATAAGTAACACTCATTATTAAATATCAGTATTTTATTATTTTAGTGCATTTCCGTGACAGAGATATATCAAAATCGACAGGTATATATAAAATAATACCTAATGGATAAGTAATGGAATAAATGGTAAAAAATTATAAGTAACTAAAATTATTAACACATAAACAATTTTATCACTCATTGTAAACTCAAAGCCAATCCATTCGTCTTTCTCAATCTCAAACTTTCTTCATTTTTATCAAATACTAGTGGCGCTTGACATGTAGTTTATTATGTTTAGAATGTATACTATGACTTTAGATTATAAATTCCTGTTTAAAACTAATTTTTAGGTAATATTAATAGAGTTCAATAATGAATTATTTCTTCAGATAGTTTATTGAATATATTTTAATTAAATTCAGTCTCTAGTAATTTTAATACATTATATATTTATTTATTTTTAATAAAAAATTATAACAAAAACTCATTAAAGATTATATTACACTTCAACTCAGGCTATTGTCGATGGTTTAGTATATAACGAGTGGAAGTCCCAGCTACTGCTCTCTCCTCGCAACGTCTCCTCGCTAACCCATCACCTCTCAGACTAATCCCAACGGTATACACATGTTTTTATTTTTCTTTCTATTTTTTGTTTATTGGAAATTCCTTCTCCGGACTCTTTCATGTAATCAAAGTTTATCCATATGAAATTTCTGAGAGTGAGATATATGAACTTGTGAGAATAAATGTTCTCCGCTCCCTTATATATAACGAATCTGTACACTCTCTCTACCCCGAATTCAACTCTTTCCTAAACTCATTACCGACTCACCATTCTGCAGCCTACTCTTACTGGATACTACCCCTACCCAGAGAGGAATTTTATAGATATAATATATATATAAAAATAATATAGTATATATTAATATATATATATTATATAATATATATATTATATTATATAATTATTGTTTAACAGGTCATTAATTCTAATACCAAACCTACTTACATATGCGTTGTATATATATATATATAATATTTATTGTATATATCAACCCATATATATTATATATTAGGTATATTGAGTGTAATATATATATATATAATACATAAGAAGGTATATGTAATATATAATGTATAATTAATATATATTTAATAAACACATGCAATAAAGGTAATACTATGAGTACCTTTATTATCCTTATTTTATGTACTAAAAATCAGAATATCTTTATTTTATTTATTTATACTAGCAGGGGACATAGTATATAGGTATATATATATATTATATATATAATATATATAATATATATATAATATATAATAAGTTGAAGGTGAGGCTAAATAATATTAGTATTTAGACATTACCATAATTATTATTTTATTTATTTTTTATATATATTTTTATTGTCGTATAACTACACAATCAGAAAAATCACATTCTACTTATACAATTCTATTATTGATTTCATACATCACAAATATATCTTGTTGCTTTTATAGCGATTCAGAAGATCTCATTTATTATTGATTAATATTTCCTCTATTCGATGTGAGTATGGAGAGGCAAGAGCCAAAGTATGTGATTGTACTCTGGTTGTGAATTATGTTAAATCTGACTTAACTCTAAATCTGAGACTATGAGTTATAATTATTGCGTTTCGTTTTTAATTTATCTCTCTGAAGTTTTAATTTAAATGTCTTTGGATAAATATTTGACTGTTTAGTGAGGATTTTATTCTTATATTTCTTCGAGCGGATACTGTTTTTGATACAGATTATTGCGAAGTAAGAAATAATTCACGTTGATAGTGTTTGAGATTCATGTTCTGAAGTACGAGGGAAGAGAAATAATAAATATTTGTGATTAATTTAAAATTGTATTATATTAGAATTATATATTATTTTTTTAATACGTAATATTTATATTTTCATATGTATATTATCTGAAAATATTTATTATAGGATATTTAAAATATAGACTATATTAGTGCAGTGTATAAATAATACATCGCGTTTATGCCGATAGAGAGGCCGCTATTATACATTGCGCGCGCTTGTTACCCTAAATGAGCGTGTTTTTCATAATTAGTTGTAATATTTGTCTAGTATGTAACTTCTGAGACGATAAGTTTTTTTTGGCTCATCCGGAGATTTCTTCTGAGAAGAATAGTGTCTCACTCAGGTACGGAGTGCTCGATGTATAGTACATCTGGAATGTCTCTGACGGCCCTCGTCAGATATGTGCTATCGCAAATGCGTGATCAGGGTTATCCGCACTCATAATGCTCGAACCTGCTGACGAATCCTCGAGGTGTGCCTTCAGGATAGGTTACGTTCTCGCTATTTGCAACTCATTAGAAGTTGGGATTGCTCTTGGAAGTGGATTGCTTTTCAAGCTGAATTCTCTCGAATATTCTGGAGCTAGTATTGCACATTAACTTTGACAATAAGGAGAAGTATGTGATATTATATAATGAGTGAATACTACATAAGTGGTTACAGAAAGTAGCTGCTATTAGCAATAAAACCGCAATGAAGAAGATAGTTCCTGAGGTTTCCTCCTCCGATGTATGGGATGATAATCATGTGGAAATAATAAGGTATATAGTTATAGGTAAAAGGGTATTTGCTAGTTGATTTGATATTGTAAGTTAGATCTAGTCATATTGTTTCAATGGATTTCCGTCTCATAAGAGCTTTGAAAATCTATAGGTGAATAAATAAATAGAACAGAGGTATGTAATGTTAGGGAGTAAGCAACATGTGACTAGTATATGAAAGTGTTTGAACAAGGGAAAATAACTTATATATATACAATTTTTATGTTATTTCTATAAGGGTATAATAATATTAAAGTGAGAGAATCATAAGGATAGAATAAGTAATGTGTAGATAATGTTCTTTTCAGATGTAGTAATGGGATATTATTGAATTGAAAATTTAGAAGAAATTTAATAATAGCATCAACTCACTTATAATGAGGTAAAATATGTGTTAAAAGACTATAGTTCATTACACATATTATGTTCGTGTGAGTGTGAGTGTGGGGTATATTCTTCACTAATGCGATTGAGCCCTAGTATTTTTCTGAAAAAGAATAATAAGAGTTGAATAGTGATCTAGTAGAGTGCGTATATAATTATAGGAGTTATCTTATACATGGTATTGTACTCTCATGCAATTTAGTGGCTCTCAGTGTTGGAAAAAATCATGGTGTATAAAATATTTATTAGGTAATGTGAGTAGTGCTAATCAATCATAAGGTAACTGATCTTCAAAATACAGAAAGGGCGAAGCTTGATTAAAATCTGTAAGGATGTTTTGTGATAGATCGGTTATGAGAGTAGTTGTAGAGAGTTTTGGTCTAATTCCATATTAGATAGGTGGATTAAAGCCTTTCGAGTACTTTGAATATTGCAAAGAGAAATGATATTGGTCTATACGAAGTTGGGTTCTTGTGTTTTGTTTGGGTTTTAGTATGGGAATTATGTGTGAGTGTTTTCAGAAAGGAG
>JABUQX010124517.1:5000-7500 GCA_015478945.1 Trachelipus rathkii | reverse complement strand
AATATACCCTCAAACCGACAGACCGCAAGCAAAGCACAAAACAGAAACCAACCAACACCAGCAAACAATATATAAACTCATACAACTATAGAACCAAAATATAATCATAATAGCATACCCTATAATATATAATATATAAATAATAAAAAACCCTAAACCTAAATATAAACCCCAATATAATATAAATATACTACCATACAGCGCACCAGTATATCCACTCAAACTACTCAAAATCCGAAGCGGTTAAAATTTCGTCTCATAAATATTCTCCGACGTCTTCGCTTAATCATTGATTTATATATACTCGCAATTTAATAAAGCAGTGCTCTCTAATAAAAATTAAGAACTCACGTAATAGTATAGAAACACCCAATACTAAATAATATATACGGGTATATATATATATATTATATATATACAACGAATCCTAGTATATATATATAGGTACCTCAAGTATATCCCAGCTACTATAAGTGATATATACCTAAAGCCGACCTCCTAACCTAAAATAAATGGTGCACCAAAGCCCTATAAAGGAAGCGGGTGTTCAAGCCGATGTGAGAAAAGAATAGACTAAAATGAGGGAAAAGGACGAGTAAAGAAGAGTTGTGTATTTCACCCATCTGACTTTAAACCAAAGGCACTGACCACGGGTGCTTTCCAAGGGAGTTTGAGGTCTATGTGGAAAGATAACAGTGAAGTTAAAAACACCATGAATGATATAGCATAACGGTGGTTTAACGGATGCTCAATAATAGAGGATGACGCGTTGTGCTGCCCAGACACCCAACATAGACTGGCTCGCGACAGAAGAACCAAAAAAATGATATTGAGAGTCTCCAGCCTATAGAGAATGCTATTACCAAAGAAGCAATGGAGAGAGAAGAAAATGTAGATTCTAAGAGACATAAGCCGAACAAAAGAGTGCATAATAGAGGGACTTCGCACACTTGGCTGGTTTTTGTGAGGGGGGTACGTTGTGGCCCCACCTGAGCCAAAGGCATGAAGAACCAGCATAAGACGAAAAAATGCCAAATCAGTGAGGCCGTAAAATCGCGAGGGTCCCGTGAAGCCTGAATAGGGTGGATTCTTCTGAGACGCGACGGAGTCTCACTAAAAGAGTAATCAGAACGGGTAAGAGTGAAGAGCTATTCTTTTCAGCACACAATTTGTGTGCATATTCTTAATATAGCATAACGATATTAATACTGTTGTCGGCATGTTCACGCACCTTAAGTGAAAATAACCCAGACTGGGGAAAGGAAGGTGAGTTGATTGAATTGAAAAAAATAATAAATATATAGAGATCATATACTCCATATATGATAATAAAACAATATTATAAAATAAACTAATAAAAAGTATACCCTCTATTAACAATAAATAAATAACCAGTAACGTAAAATAATACTAATATCTAAACAGACTCATAAATAAAATAAATATATATAGCACTATACGATCAATATATCACAAAACTAAAAAATACCCCCCACTCACTAAACTAGTACTCACATACCTATCACACACTACCAAATAAAACTACTACGAAATAAAATACTCATAAATATATTACCGTAACCATCATATAATAATATAAAAATATATAACAACTATAAACCTATATATATAACATATATATTATATATAATATTATATATATATACTATATATATATATAAATACCACTACCCATAATCAGATAAATACCCTCATATAACTATTATAACACAAACACTAACTCACATATATATAAAGACTATGTCTAGAAAACATTCTCGTCCATATAACTCATAAATACGCAATGCGTACTATTCACTATAGTATACATTACCCTATATATATATATATATATATATATATATATATATCATTATACTAAATAAATAACTACTTATATATATAATATTATATTATATATTATATATATATATATAAACACACAATAAATAAAATATATATTAATATCCATCTCATATAAGATAATATATAAGAAAAGAAGAAAGTGATAAATAGTAGAATATGTACAGAAACGACAACAATCCTTATTGATATAATGTGCAGCAGTCGAATTATAGTCACTCATCTGCACCGCACTAGGTTAAAACTACTTTGTGTTTTGATCTTGTGCAACAAACACACACTCAAACTGCACACCAAGTAGTAATACTAACACGGTATAACATATATGTGTTTTTGTTATAATATACTTACTATAATTTAACAATGGACAAGCAACCTCGTCACCTAGTCAACTCGACTCAGCGCCTAAATGAATAACAACCTAATAATGAAATAAATATACTACTACTATAACCAAAACCACAGAACCACAAAACAAAAATATATACTATATATACTAGTACAACCTACACTCACTAAATAACCTTATATCCCCCAACTCACTATATACATAAAATAATCCTAATACGTACATATAATAACAATAAAATATATAATAAAATAACTACCTAATAAATGATCACGCACAACCGCCTAT
>JABUQX010124516.1:0-13904 GCA_015478945.1 Trachelipus rathkii | reverse complement strand
CCGGGGACGTAAGTTTTTTTTTCATTTTCAATTCTTTTTTTCCCAACATGGACCCCAAAAAAAACCATCTCAAAACATTAACCCCTTTCATTATCCCTCATTACCCCTTTTCCTGCACACTCACACCAACATCTCTAATACGTTGATTTCCTCATTTTATAATCTTCTCACACCTAGCCATTGCCCTAAGGATTGTCCCATACTGAACCATTGAACTTTAGATCTATACTTCTTATTCCCGAGAGCATAGTCTCACTACCATACAATAACACAGGTAAACACATACCCTCATGTAAGACCTAGCGCACTCAAGACTAGTCCCTTTACATTCACAACGATTTAATTGCACCAAGCAACCTTCCTGCCATCACAACCTTCCACTACACTCTGCATATCCGATTCCCTGTCTTCATCCAATACATACCCAAAATATTACAACTCAGGACACTTGCTCCAAGTCTGCTCCCAATTAACGATTAACTTCACACTGAGAGACTGCCTCACCTCACAACCATACCTTATCTTATCTACTTTACTTTCAAACCCCTTCCTTTACATACCCTGCCAAATTATCTCTACCAATCCTCTCAACCTCTCTTTCAGGATTCGCCCCGCCACACAAAACCAAAATCATCCGCATATATAATAGGTAGGGCACCCCACTCATCCCCATTCTCCATCATTCTAACACCCATTTCCTGCCATCCCCAACCTCGAAATTCTTTCAATAAAACCCATCCATAAACAAATGCAATTAACACCCGTCTCACTCCGCTATTAATCCTAAACCAAATCACCTTTTGACACCATTTATCTTACACACGCTTTCATATCGTCTACATACTTTTACTTCCATTCAGAAGCCTACCACCAACACATATATCACTAATACCTGCCATAAGCTTCCCTTTAACTCTATCATACGCCTGTTGTAAATCCATAAAAACCTAAATATAATTTATTCTTCTTCTCTCTCATTTTCTCAAATCATTTGTTTCAATGTAAAAATATCCACACATCCTCTACCACTCCTAAACGCACCTTGTTCTTCACCAATCAGTTCTTCAGTCACTCGACGTACTCTTTCGACCAAAAATACCAGCATATACCTTCCCTACAACACTCAATCTAAACTTATTCTCCCCTTAATTCTACAGTTCCCTTTCTCTTCTTACCTATATAAGGTCAACTATACCGTCTCTCCTTCCAATCCCTTGGAACTATACCCTCTATAAACGCATTATTACAAACTTCCAAATCCAATTCATCACCATCTCGGCCTCCGCTCTTTTGATCATCACTAGATTTCATCTATACACTGCAGATTACCATTCTTCAACTTTCTCCTCTACCCATTTACCTCCTCCTTACTAAAACTCATCCCTAAAAATACCAACCTATCCTTCTGCACCATCAAAACCCACACGACATTCACTAAACACCTCAACATTTACTGATTTAATATTGTTCAGATTTTCGAAGTGTTCCTTCCACACTCCCCTCACATCCATATTCATCAGTAGAAAGTACCATCCCTATTTCATTATTCTAAGAGATTCCCCTTTTTCTCATTCTAACCTTTCTGCGCTTCTTCCAGGAAGAGCTTCCTAATTCCTTGTAAGTCCCCCTTTCATCCTCTTTCCAAACTGTTCATTTACCTCTGTTTTCCTCCTACGTATGCACTTTTAGTATTTCTTTTTCCCGCCTTATAAATTCCAAGCATCTTCTTTTGAAACTTCATCATTCGCTTTTTTATACATTTCACCACGCTTCTTTTTTACCTTTAACCGCTTTCATTACCTCTCTTCATCCCACCATTCGCTGTTAACATTCTACTTCCTACTTTTAGCACATCCACAACACTTCCTTTTGCACTACAACAATTGCTTCCTTCATTTGCGCCCAGATTTGTTCAGTATCAACTTGTTCCACATTCCAACCGATTCTGCGAGCGCTCTACATACTACTCCATTAATTGTCTGTCACTTAGCTTTTTCTCACTCTTAATTTTACCTACGTCCTTTCGTATCACCTTCCTCTCCATCCATATATATATATATTATATATGATATATATTATATATTTTTATATATTATAATATATTATATTATTTAATATCTATTGATATATAGTATATATATATATATAATGATATAATATACTATATATATAATTATATATATATATGTATATATATATAATATAATATATATTATTTTAAATATTATTTTTGTTTTTTCTATTTGTATTATTTATTTTATTACTATAGCCAACAGCAATGGTCACTGTCAAAAACTTCAAATCTAACGTATAGAAATATATTTTAAAATAAAATAAAGAGAGAAGGCCAATGCAGCTGAATGCTTACTATGCGATCAAACCAGCTCATGGGATCAGGTGGAAAAAAAAGGAGTGAAACCGGGAAAGGGAAGATTTATAAGTCGTGGTAAAAATTCAAAAGCATACTCAACTAAACCATTATGGAACCATGTAGAAGGAAAACATTCAACCGTTTACAAACATTTTTTTTATAACACCCATTTATTAACCCCGTTTTTTACAAAAAAATTTTATTTTTAAAACAAAAAAACGAAAGAAAAAAAAAAATCTAGTTTATAAGTATAAGAGTTTATTTTTTAGAGTACTTCTAAAATTTAAAAATCTAAATTTAGGAAGGAGAGCGGGGAGGAAAAGGGGGGAGGGAAAAGAAAATTTTTAATCAAAATTTTTGAGGAGGGATTAGAGGAGGTATTCTATAATTTAGAGGAAGGGAGGGAGGGAGTGGGAATGGGGGAAAAAGAAAGAGTTATATTATTTTTTATTATTTAAGGAGGGGGGGGAGGGAAGAGATTTCTCTGTGGTGATTGCAAAGAAGGTGGAAGTTGTCTCTTAAAATAGTTTAGCACTCAAAATTAACAAAACAACAATCAGCAGCATTTAAGAATTTTAGTTCAATATAGTCACCAAAAAAAAAAAAAATGGCCATATTGACTGACGAACAGGCTTATATAATATAATATATATATATATTAAATATATATATATATATATATTAAATAATATAATATAATAATTATAATATATAATTATATATAAAAAAATATATATAATATATATTAATAATATAATATATATATATAAAATAATATATATATTATATAATAGATAATAATATATATATATATATACATACCCGTAATATAATAATCCCCGTATAATAATATTATAAATCATTATACAACCGTAATATATTTATATATATAGAATATATATATATATATATATTATATATATATTATATAATATATATATATAATATATATATATATATATATATATAAATATATATATATATATTAATATATAATTATATTATATATATATAACGTATATAATATTATATATATATATAGTATATATATATATATATATATATAATATAATATATAATTATATAATATAATATATATATATATATATATATATAATATAAATTATATATTATATATATACTATATATATATATATATTAACTCTTACCTACTTAAACCCGCCCCTTTACGTGTCTTCCCTCAGGAGGGCAGAAGAGCCTACGGCCGGTTCAGCGGAGACAATATCGATTTCCACGCAGTCCTTTCCAAAAGTACAAGTACACCATCCCCATTCAGCTTGGGCGCATCGCGGCAGTCCATGTCTTCTCAGGGCTCTCTCAACGCAATCTTTCCATCTTACCCTCGGTCTCCTTCTCGGCCTTAACTCCCCAGTTGTTCCACTCTCCACCACCACCTTCTACTCGCGATTCGTTCTCCCGGCATCCTTACTATATGCCCCCCCATCTCAGTCTCGCTGAATATCTATCCTGCTCAACACAGGCACCACACCAACCTCTCTCCTCTTAACCCATTTCGTTTTCTCACTATTCTTTTCCATCGTCTTTCCCTGCATCTCCCGATACGGATGATATACTTTTCACATCCTTAAATATTCTCTTGTTGTTTGTTAATTGCTCCATGTTTCGCTCCAATTATGTCAATGTATGGGTTACCAGTTATGCCTACAAAATATAATCTTCTTCACATTTTTATATCATCACCCGATCCTTTCATAATATATTGGAAGATATTTATAATTATTAATATAACGCTTCTCATGTGTTTTGTTCCTTCCGTATTTTTCCATTCTTGCCTCCACTTCCGGTACACATCCTCCCTTGCTTTTAAATACGCCACCCAGGGAGGGTAAACCAAAACTGGATCCACATTTCTCAATCTTTCATCATCAAATGACGATCTCCACTTCTCCCTATTCCTCTTCCAAAACCCACTCCCTCATTATCACTGTCCCTTTTTCTGTATTCATTTCCTAAACCAATCTCCTTTCAATTTTTGTCAAAGCTTTCCGATAAGTCCTTCTCAATAACTCCCTCCTGCCCAACTCCAACATGGCCAAAATCATCCCGCCATACACCATTATATCACCATCCAGATTCGGTAATTCCTCTTTAACCTTTCTGATACTACATCTAAGTAAGCTATAAAGAGTAAGGAAGACAGGACAACTACCCTGTCTGACTCCCGTTCTTCCCCACCTCAAACCATTTTCTCATTTTGACATCCAGTTCTCACGTTTACACTCACAAACGCTATACAAGCTTTTTTTATTGCTCTCCTCAATCTTCCCTCACTCCGTACACTTCCCCCCCAACATCCTCCAAGTCTGGGCTCTGGGTACGAGTCCAAAAGCCTTTCTTTAGGTTCCAAGAGAAGGCTAATAATATGCTGTTTTATTCAATTCCCAGCTTCTTCTCCAACTCTATTCTTTTAAAAGCAACAAACAGAGCCGAAGTACTCCTTGCCCTTCCTCGTACCCATATTGTTCCTCTCCCAACTGTATCTTCTATCACTCCTCTTAATCTTCTTTTTAAAATCCTTTCGTACACTTTCGCTATATATGAATCAATAAAAGCTATTTCCTCTATAGGTTTCCACAATCTCCAGAATCACCTTATTCCCTTATTAAATGGGCCCCAAAACAGCTTATTTCTCCCCCATCTCTGGGAACTTACCGCCCTCCATCCACATTGATTTAAGAAAGTTCCACTATTTTCTTCTTCAAATTCTTCCTCCTCCTTCTCCCCTCAGATCAACTCTATCGCAATTCCATCTTTTCGCCGCGGCGGCTTCTTTTCCTTTTTTCATTTTTGACAAAGCCTCCTTCATATTCTCCCATTACGTGTATCGGATTCCACCCTTTCCATCCTCCTCTCCCCATTATTGCTCCTCTTCCAACGATTCCTTCCCCTCTTCTACATTTAAGGGGATTCTCCAAAAAAAAAGACTTCAGTCCAACTTTTTTCTTTTCATTACCTCTCCTGGTGCTGGTAGTAAAAAAAGTAAAGTACCTTCCCCCTTCCTTATTTTTTGGATACCTATTTTAAAGCCTTTTTCTTAGGAAAGAGAATTTTTTAAGATTATGTTTTTTGCCCCCCCCAGGCCTTAAAAATCTTTCTTTCTTTCCTCCCTCTGGCATCCTCTCCCAATTCTTCTGCCATCCTTTCCGCCATCAGCCTTTTTGCCTCCACTTTCACTCTATCTCTGCCCTCTGTTTCTGCTATCCACATATCAGCTCTTCTCTGTTTCAGTTCTTCCCGCTCAACCACCTTCTCATTTTTCTTGTTCTTATTCACCCACTGCTCCTCTCTTCACATCTTCCCATTCCACCACCATTAGTGTTGTTTTCTTCCTTCGTTTCCTCCATACATTCACACCCAGCGTTTCTTTCGCGGTTTTTTTTATAATATATATTAAATATATATATATATATAATATATAATATATATAATATATAATTATAATATATATAATATATTTATCATATATATTATATATATATATTATAATTATTATATATGATATATATATATATATATATATATATATATATAATATATATATTATATATAATATTATATATATAAATATATATATATATATTAATATATATATATATATATTAATATATAATATATATAATATTATCCGAGCTGACAAAACATCAATCGGGAATTGTATATTTTGCACCAAATTGCGAAATTACAAGAATTTTAAGTTATGAAAATTCTGCCTATTTGAACAATTTTAAATAATAAACTTTTTTCATTTTTTATTTTTTTTATTTCTTTTTTTTTCTTTTTCACGAATTCTTTTTTTTATTTTTTTATAAATAGATTAAATTAAGGGCCTTGAAGAGAACCAGAGAAAAAAACCCGGATGATGGCCTTTCTCCGCGTCCTTTCTCTCGCTCCGATTTAAGTTCCGCCTGCCACATTACGTTCGTGCGAGTTTATTCTTTTAAAAGTTCTCGATCGAATATATTTTCAGTGGTGGTTTAGAGTTGTGGTTATGCTAGGAAGCATTTAAACAAAACTTTTTTTTTGTTTTTTTAAAAGCTTAGAAAATCTAATTTTATAAAAAAAAATTAATTAAAAGTAAATAAAGGGCAAAATTTAAAAAAAAAAAAAATAAAAAAAACAACTTTTTTTGTGACTTGTTTTTTGTTAGGAGAGATGTGAGTGGACTTTTTTCGATGGACGTATTTTAGTATATTCTTGTAGAGTAATTAGAAGACGAGTTTTAACCAACTTTATATAGCATATGGCTATTTTTTAAAGTTAAAATTAAAACAAAAAACTGTGGAAAGGCTTAAATGCTCATTTAATGCAGATTTGATAGGCAATTTTATTTATTTTCTTGAACTATTTTTTTACAAATTTTACAAAAATTGGGTTTAAATTAATATAATTTATGAAACGTTCACCACCAATTTTCAACGAATAAATATGTATTGTACATTAAAAATGACCAATAATAAAATAATATTTATTTAAAATTGGGTGCTCTGAAATAAATATACTTAAAATAAAATACTATATTTTTTAAATACAAATATATTATATATATATATATATATATATATATATATATATATATATATATATACTAATATATATATATATATATATATATATATATATATATATATATATATAATATATATATTATACCGGTTATATATATATATATATATATATATATATATATATATATTATAATATATATATATATATAGATATATATATATTATAAAAATATATATATATATATATATATATATATATATATATATATATATATATATATATATATATATATATATATATATATATTATATATAGAGAAAGAATTAAAATATTTTTTTGAATATTTTCCCAACGAGGGAAAGAACCATACTTAGAAAGTAATTACCGGTTATCCGGCCATCCGGATACCGACAATAGTCAAAAACTCTGGCCGGATAGGCCGGATATCCGGCCCATCCCTAATATATATATATTGGGACCAAGTACAAATGATAAATTACTACTTGAGGGAACACTTATACAAATTGTTTGAAAGAAACAAGGGTGTAGAACGGACTCTGATTGCGGAATTGGTAAATTATGGTGGATCACAAGTTTAACCGGAGTGAGGTTTGGATAGTCTTCGCGGAATTCAGAATCCAAGAGTCTGCGTTTTTTAAAATTCGTTTTTCAAAAAAGTAGTATTAGGGATTTCAGAACAAAAAAAAAAAAAAAAAAAAAAAAAAATTTTTCAAAAGTATTAGGGATCAGAACAAAAAAACGGAATGGCGTGATTCTCAATAGTTGGAATCAGAACTAGAGTTGGACTATTTTGTGGTTGATTCCACATTCTCGGGGAAAAAAAGATTTTTTTTTTTTTTTATAACTTACCTCTTTCCAAATTTTATATGAACAATAAGAAAAATGACTCCGAGTAAGAGACAGATGGATCCCACAGTGATGTAAGCGATGCCTAAAAAGTCATTTTTCCCTCCGAGGAAACTTGTTGTTGAAATGATAAAAATTTTACTACCTCCAAAAGACTTGACTGGATAATTGTATGTGACGCGAAGTTCGTATTGACCCTACAAAATATATAAACTTTATTTGCAAAAATGAAATATATCGTTGGTTTTGTTTGCTTTTTGTTTTATGAGTAGCTGTAGCTAGGAATTAGTTATGTTAAAGAATGATATAATGATATATATGTATAATATATATAGATATAAGTATTATATATTAGTATATATTATATATATTATATATTTATAAGATATAGATATTTATATATATATATTTATATTTTATATATATATAGATATTATATATATTATATAGATAAGTGTTTATGTATATGTATATTATGTATAATATATATTATATATATATATATATAGTATATAATATTATATATTATATATGTTATATATATATATATTATATTATTATCTATATTTTATATATTATGTATACTATATATTATATATATTAATTCTTTTTTCTTTCTTTTCTTCACTTCCATCTTTTGTACCAAGATGGGGGTAAGGTGCTGTACAACAATTACGGAAAGAAAAGAGTACGGAGAACATGACACGTCGAAGAATAGCCAGCTTACCGCTCCTCTGTACCATTAATTATGTATCAATATAAATTAGTTATTATAGTAGGGTATCATGGCATCGCGACAGATCCCAGTGTGAAATGTCGTCAATGTAAGGGTTCATTCCTGGCGCTGCAGGTGGGGCCACAACATGCCCCCTAAACAACACTCCGCATTTGCTCTCCTATCATGTCACTGTGTATTACTCGATCTCTGCCCAAACGTCACATTTCTCTTTCCTTAGACGATTCATTCCAGGATCAATCCAATTTCTGCTTTCGGTTCTCTAGCCGGTTCGGTTCCCAACAACTCACGCACTATACAGTCCGCTTAACGACGCCTTACTATCATTCATTACCTTTTCACACTGAACAAATCCATCTCAACATACTTTCATTTTTATTCTCTCTCTCTCTCTCTCTCTCTCTCTCTGGCTCTCTCTCTGAAATTCTTCTTTTATGCAATTCTTTCCCTTCCGAGATATAAAATGTATCTCATTTGAGCTTCATGAATTTTATTCACATCACTCACAAAAAGAAAAGGAAAAAAAGAAGAAAATAGCTGTAAATTGTAATTTAATGCAAGGAAGGTTTCCTTTATTATGGATTAAGAGCATATTTATGTAGCTCATTTCTGCGTTTCAGTATTGTGGAAATCCACTATTAGTTGAAAATAGCCATAATCAAGTCTTTGTGGGGAAGAAGGATTTTACTTCCTTTCTTTTTTTTCGTAAATTGTACTCTCGAGTACCTGTTGATGAATGGGGTAACAAATTCATTTTTAGTGCAATGATTTTTTTCTCTTTTGCTTCAAGATTATTAATGAGTTAGATTTAAAGGAAAAAATTATGTAATAAAATTTGAGTTGCGCGGAGGTGGAAACCATGATTAATCTTTAATTTTCTGAAAATTTGCATTAAAAACGATGAAAAAATATAAATGCCTATTTTATTTATTTGATATGTATTTTTTTTGATTTGATATATTAATCTTTTGTGTAATTAATTTACTTAATAGAATATATTTTTTTTTACTTAATTATGATCTGTCTGCAAATTATTTATCTCAGAACAATACAAAATTCCTTTTAAATTCTTTATGTTTACCTGACATTTGACTTTCTTCCAACAAACCTTCTTTTTGTCGTTATCTGTTCTGTTGTTTATCTTATCTAACTTGTGTAGAGGAAATTCCTGATTGAATGGAACAAAATGGAAAAAAAACAAACATCATTTATTGCGTTCGTGTCTGGTGCTTCTAATTTCATCAAATACAAACTCAATCCATATTTGTTAAAAAAAAAATGCGATTTTTGTTTTTTTCTTTCTCCATCTTTAAAGTCCGCCATAAACACATTTTTCAACTTCACTTTAAAAACCAGGAAAAAAACGCTTGGAAATATTAAAGAATATTTGACTTCTTTTTTACCCAGTTCTTTCTCTGTATTATCTAAACATGTTTATTTTTAACTAGATAAACGTTTCCTAATTTAGTTGAAAGGCTTCTCGAATCGAAATATATAATAAAGAATGTTTTTTTGGCACTTGCAATTGCAAATGAAGAAAGAAATAATGAAGATAGCATTTTAATTGATAATTCCCATTTTAATAGATCTTTATTCATAAAATGAAACTTGTCGTTACCATTCATTCAGCTTCAATTATTGTTATATATATATATATATATATATATATATATATATATATATATATATATATATATATATATATATATATATATATATATATATATATATATATATATATTTTTTTTTTTATAAATATATGTATATATATATATATATATATATATATATATATATATATATATATATATATATATATATATATATATATATATATATATATATATATATATATATATATAAATATATATATATATATATATATATATATATATATATTATATATATATATATATATATATATATATATATATATATATATATATATATATATATATATATATATATATATGTATATCCTTTAATTATTGGACCAAAGTCCTATTATATAATTATTTAAGAGAATTTCATAGTTTGAATACTTTGTTACATTAATTACTAAACTTTAAATTCAGTCTTTTGATTGCAAAATTAAAGCCTTTATATCATAAGCCGTTGAATTGTTATCAAAACATTTGGAAGTTTCACCTTTTCTGTATATTTGTGTGTGCGCGAGCGAACTCGTGTGTTTGTTTGTAATTTTGTGTGCTCACGTGTGAGTGTGTGTGTGTGTGTTTCTAGTTATTTCCATTATTAAACCTTTAATCTTATCGAATTTGGGATATAGTTCAGGTTCCCGATTGAATTATTAGATATAATGGTAAATACTGGTGGCTTAACCAGTCGAGCGACAGAGTTGCATGACACATTGCTTGGGTTCAATGCCTCGGGCAGATCCTAGGTAATAATTACCTAGAATAGGGCACTGCCAGAGAGTTGTAAATTTTTTTCTGTAAATAATTGTATTAATAATTCTTTTTAGAATACGAAAACATTTATTTTTGCAATAAAAAATCATATGATGTAAAATGATAAAGTTAGGTAAAAATGAAAAAAAAAATGTAATATAATTTATTTGTTTCGCGTAATTTAAAAACGTTTTGCTATTTGTATATTAACGAATCATATTTCATCCTGAAAGATTGTTAAGTGTTAATTTAGATAGTTGCGAATTTCATATTTTAGCGTCCGTAAAAACTTTAATTGAATTTAAAAAGTTAAAGAACTCCTTAAAGAAATGTCGCAACGTTGTACAATTGCCACCGTGTTTAGAAGTTGCAGGTGGAGTCACCATGGAAAAGGCTAGAACTAAAAAGAGATCCATCCCCCCTGAATAGAATTCCTTCCCAAGCCATAAACCCACAACTTTCATATTCTTACAATTTAAAATTTATAATTTAAAAAATGAGGCCTGAAATATATAAATATATATATATATATATATATATATATATATATATATATATATATATATATATATATATATATATATATATATATATATATATATACATACATATATATTATACATATATATTATTATTATATATATACAAGGGCGTACGGTGAAAATTTCGGGGAGTTTTTAAAATTATATATTACCGTTAATATATACATATATATATATATTATTATATATATATAAATTCTGAAAGACAATTATATATATATATATATATATATATATATATATATATATATATATATATATATATATATATATATATATATTTCATATAAATATATATATATATATAAGAGATATATATATATATATATATATATATATATATATATATATATATATATATATATAGTTATATATAGTATATATATATATATATATATATATATATATAAATATATATGTATATATATATAGAGATAGAGTTATATATATATATATATATATATATATATATATATATATATATATATGGCCATATATCCCGAAAAAAGTTCAGCATAACTAGAAAACTATATCAATTAGGTAACATATTTGATTTCAGAAGTAACACTTGAAGAACTTAAATTTTTTTTTATATTTTATTCTAATATTTATTAATAACCCCTTAAATATTAGTAAAAATCTTCAGTGCACGCTCTGAATGACCTTGAAGCTGCATTAGTCTCGAGAGCAAAAGTTGCCAAATACCGCTTTTTTTATAATTAGAGAAAATATTATTTTTTTCTTTTTATATCCTTTTTAGTGGGTTCGAGCCGACGGAGGGACAGTGGGGGACGAAGTCCCCCGTCGTCCCCGGTAGGCCGAGAAACCTCCTCTTCTATCCATCGATCTTGTTTACCTGAGGGTATTTTGGGTAGTGTAAAAAATTTCAACATTTACACCTTTCCTGCATACTAGGTAGTGTTTGGTCATTCCGGATTTATCAAAACCGTAATTTCACAAATGGAACAATTTTAATTTTTGAAAGCGTTATTTTTCTTATTTTTTTAATTCCGGGTAAAAATGTCTCCTGATTAATAAAATGATTTTTATATTCGTGTACCTGTTTTATAGTTTTTAGCTGCATGTTCTGGCCTTTTCGATGTTGATATATATATATATATATATATATATATATATATATATATATTATATATATATATATATATATATATATATATTATATATATATATTATTATTATTATATATATATACATATATATTATTATTATAAAGATATATATATATATTATTACATATATTATTATTATTATATGAGATATGTTTATTTATTATATTCATATATTTCTAGTGGTTCTGACCCCAAAACCCAACGCCCTTATATGCATATATATTATATATTATATTATTATTATTATACATATATATATTATTATTATTATTATTATTATATATATTTTATTATTATTTATATTATTATAGAAATCTATATTATATTCTATACATAAACATTGTTATTATTATTATTATTATATATATATATTATTTATTATTATATATATATATATTATTATTTATATATATATTATATATTATTATTATTATATATATATTATATATTACATATTATTATTATATATATATATTATTATTATTATTATATATTATATATATATTACATATATATTATATTTATATATTATATATATATATATATATATATATTATTATATATTTATATATATATATATATATATATATATATATATATATATAGTTTTTTATAAATATATAATTATAAATAATATATATATTTATATACATATATATATATATATATATATATATATATATATATATATATATATATATATATATATATATATATATACAATATATATATATATATATATATACATATATATTATTATTATATACATATGAGTATTATATATATACATATAAAGCCTTGGAAATTTAAAGACTCCTACCTAAAAAAAGTATTTATGAGTACTATGCCTTAAAAATCTTTTTCTTCATTTCTTCTTCATTTAGACCACAAGATCCAGTAAAAGCCTTCCATTAATATATGTTTAAGTCCGTAAAGCCCTAAATGAGAGAAGGCTTATCTAGTGAAAAAAAACGTTTTGATAAGTTAGAGGAAGAGCTGAGAAAAAAGAAGTCAAATCTTTTTAAACTCGCCAGATTTTAATTTTTGAAAAGCTGTTATTTTTCTTATTTTTTTAATTTCAGGTAAAAATGTTCCCGATTAAGAAATGATTTTTATATCTGCAGTACCTGTTATAGTTTTTAGTTACGCCCGGCCTTTCAAGATGTTGATATATATATATATATAGAGAGAGAGAGATATATATATATATATTGAAGCAGCACGAAAACGAAAGTTAGCGTTTCACGATAAATGCGAAAACGGTTAAACACCAAATTTGATGTACCGGAACGAAGCACAATG
>JABUQX010124515.1:7500-10000 GCA_015478945.1 Trachelipus rathkii | reverse complement strand
CTCGCGGACTGAGGTATACTATCTCATCGCATATCTAAGTAGTGTTCATATCTCCACTTTTACATTATCTCTGACGTCTCTCCTTCATATATCACAAGAGTGGATTATTGAGTTTAATATCTCTATAAAAGCTAATATTTGAAAATGAGGTTACTCAGATATAGCACCTTCCCTAACGTATACAAATTATATGATATGAGCAACACTCCTTTTTAAACAACCTCCATATCTCTCCTTCAATTCCTATTATCTATCTCGTCTGTGAGAGAACGAAATATGAGTTAACTCTCAATATATAAATATGTTACGTCTACATTTTCACCTCAAACATAACATCACCTTAAAAAAATTCTAAAACCCAAAACGAAAAAGAAAATCTCCCCCAAAGCTGTAAATATTATCACATCACATGCAAATACTTGCAACTCAAAAAAAACAAATATGAGTAAGTGTTCGCACCATAAGATTGGTTATAATGCAAGGAAGAAATGAAAATCATATCGAGTGAGCGAGGTGTGATTTTGATGATATATTCCTGCCCTATCAAATGGCACTCAAGTCATAGTATAATTCATGACATTTTTGAACAAGTTCAGATATTGAGGCGTTATAACACAGAGGCACGATGGCTCTATCAATTATCAACAATTTCAAGCCTGTGTTACGACTGATTCAGAATGAAACTATCATATCACACGAACGCTCTATTCGCAAAATACATGAAGGCAATCCTCTTTGTATTGCATATAAGTGGATCAATGCCGTGTAGCTAAAGCAAATCTAACAATAAGCATCCGGTAAAGTCTAAAGATAGATTTTATACAAAATGAATATTCTGAAAACATCAAAATATTTCAACAACACATGGAGAAAATAGCAGACCAACTGAAACACACTTGAACTGATGAAGATTCAAGAAAAAAATGCCAGATCCCTTAGCCTGAAGAGGTCTCGCGTGTCGGGACGAAAATTAACTTTCCTTTTTTAAAAATTTATTCGTTAAAAAGAAAAGTGTCTTTAACCAATGTTTTTAATTTGGTACATTAGTAATAAAATGAAGTACAGTTAAAGCATAACACTAAAAAACGAATCCAAGGGCTTCCTCCTAAGTATATATATAATATATATATACTATATATTATATATATATATATAATATATATATTATATATATATATAATAATATATAATATATATATATAAATATAATATTATATTATATATATATATATATATAAAATATATATATATTATATATATATATATATATATATTTATATATATATTAATATATATATATATATATATTATTATATATATATTATTAATATATATTATATATATATATATTATATAGTATATATATTATATATATATATATAAGATATATATATATATATATATATTATATATATATATAATACTATATATTATATAATATATATATATATATTAATTCAATTAAATAAATAATTTTGAAAAGAGATTTCGGAAAATATTTGATTTTCTTGAAGATATTTATTTACTTTAAATAAATAAATACATTAATATTTTAACAATTATATTTATTTCCTTTTCCGAATTCGTTTGATATATCAAATTTCGAATATTTTTATGTTAAAAACTCGGAAAAATTATAATTTGGCCTCAATTTTAATTTGAAATCATAGTAAATACCAAAAAAAATTGATTATATTTAGGTATGTTTATATATTTTGCATCAATTTATAACTAAGGAGTAATTGGAATTAAAATATATTTTTTTATTTTGTTTGATTTAACCCTCTATTATTTAGTGTAAATTTACAGTTAACCCCGGTAGAAAACCCCGGTTTTTCCTGATTTTTGGCCGGGGCCGGGGCCGGGGCCCCGGTCGGTTCCTAAGTCTGATGATAAACAGAAAAACTCTTTAACTGCTTTCTATTTCATCAAATAATCTCCCCCTCAAAAAAGATTAATTAAGACTAGTTTTCTCTTCGAATAAGAAAAATGAATTATTATATATATATAATATATATTATATAATAATATATATATAATTATATATATATATATATACTATATATATATATATATATATTTATATTATTATATATATATTATATATATATATATATATATATATATATATATTATATATATATATATATTATATATAGTATATTATATATATAATATATATATATATATATATATATATATATTATATATATATAGATATATATATATATATATATATATATATATATTTTATTACCACATAGCCTCTTAATCCGGAGGTAATTGGTCAGGGAAAGTATTTGTATGGTTTCTGACCAAGTGGAAGGTGCAGGAATATTTAGGCCCGATAGCAGGCCCTGCTTCAGCGCGACGTAGTCGGAATGCTTGCCACCGTAAGGCGTGGGTTCGCATCCTAGTACGCGGCTTTTCCAATGCGAGAAGCATGAGAAGAGTGATTTTGTTTGTGAATAGACTGTTCTGTTGTATGTGTTGGCTATGG
>JABUQX010124514.1:22500-26789 GCA_015478945.1 Trachelipus rathkii | reverse complement strand
TTAAAAATTAAAAACTAAAATTTTTTTTATTTTTTATAAAAACAGCGAAATTCTGAGCCTTCAACAATTTTGGAGCGTTTTTAGTTCGTTTCCTTGGTCTGAAATCAAAATAACGACTTCTTCACCTTATTCAAAAATTTAACAATATTTATGTTTCATTAAAGGGAATTCACGCACCACAAGAGATGCTAATATAACAGTTATTACATATGTGTGTTATATCCATGTGCCTTTTTGTTTTATAAAGGTGTGTTATCTATTATGTGTGGTGTGTATTAAAGGACATTAGTGGTAGCAGTAGAATGAATATCCTTTTTTCTTGAATGGTTATATGTAATATTTAAAAATTTATTTTTAATTTTAATTAAAATGAAATTAATTAATTAATAATTCAAAATCTTTTTTTTTATTCACAAAACTTATCATCTTTTAGTTAAATATATAATATATATGATATATATAATATATATATATATATTATAAATATAATAGTATATAATATAATATAATGAAAGATATATAGTAATATTATATATATAATATAATGAATATATATATATAATATATTATATATATATATATATAGATATATTAATAAGTATATTTATATATATAATATATACATATATATATATAATGTATAATATAATATATATATATATATATATATATTATATAATATATATATATATAATATATATATATAAAAATATAGTGAATATATATATTATATATATATATAATAATATATATATAATATATATATATTAATATTATAGTATATATAATATATATATAGTATTGATATATAATATATATATATATATACGGGTATCTATATATATATAATATATATATATATATATATAATATATATATATATTATATATATATATATATATATTAATATTATATATAAATATATATATATATATAATATTATATATATATATATAGTATAATATATAGTATATTATATTATCATTATATATATATAATATATATATATATATAGTATATAAATATATATATATATATGTTCACAAATTTCTTCCACGCCAGATTGTAGCCTTAGTCAAGGAGTGAAACTTTTCTCTTAGGTAATTTCTAACCTATTATTCAGAAGAAGTGTCGAACCATATATATAAATATATATTATTATATATATAATATAATATATATAATAGATTATATATACTAATATAATATATATATATAATATATATATATATATATATGATATATATATATTTTTAACAATACTAGTACGGTTTCAATAAAAAGTTGATAAGAATATTATCAATAACTTTATTATACAAAAAATAATTAAAATATCTGTGCCTTTGTGAATGAGGTTAATTTGCTATAAAATGAACTTACATTTTTTCTTTTTTAGCTTCAAAATTGATTTATTTTAAAATTCATTTTATTTAATTTTTTAGTTTATTTCGACGTAAATATTTATTATTTGTGTCCACAATGAGTGATTGAATATTATATATATATATATATAGTATATAGTATATATATATATATATATATATATAAATATATAATATAATATATATATGATATATATATATATATATAAGTAAATAGATTATATATATTATATATATAATATATAATAAATATATATATATATATAGATATATAGTATACTATAGTATATATATAATAATAATATATATATATATATATATATAATATATAATAGATATATATTATAAATAATATATATTATATATATATATATATAGCCCACCTCCAATTCGAGGGTGTTAGCCCTCGCTCAATAGACAGGCCTTGCTCCGTTAGGAGCAAGCCAAAGGCTTGTAATACTTTAACTCCGTTCTTTCCAGTTTTGGGACCAATCCCTATCTGGAAGATTTGGAAATATTTTAAATCTTCTCATCGTGTAAAGTTCGCTCGTATTTTTTCCATCCGTAAGAAACTCTTTACTAGTTATCTTCTTTTTTTTCTCTCTGACTTTTTATTCTCTTCTCATCGAAATTTTGGTGAATTTGGGGCTAGATATATGGAAAGTAATAAATAAGAGTCTAATATAAAGCTTTAATCTTTGATTTCTTTTCTGGTCGGTTTATCTTTTTAAAATATGAATAGTAGTGTTATTAAAGATTCTGTCCTATTCCCAAAATATTCTATTTTTTAGTAATGATCTCCCATCTATCCCTTTATCACCCATCCACTCTTATGCCAATTCACTCCTTCATTATAACTCTTTTCTAAATTACCCCTCTTCCTACCTCAAATAATTGATGTTAGGAGGATGGTCTTAGAGCAATTGACTAGTCACCTTTTTAATACTTATAATTTGAGATGAGAAACCATAGTAGTTTTCAATCTCTCATAAAATCTGTTCGATCATCTTTCAACTTGACATGTTCTTCCACAAAACTACAATAATTTCTTAGAAAGCACAACTCATATCTTCGTCTATGTTATTGGAATTTCTTTTTTTGGAATTGAAATTTTTGGAAGGATCAGGTGATAATTCGTGGAAGAATCACGTGATCATTCTTGGGAGGGTCACGTGATCATTCTTGGGAGGATCACGCGATCATTCTTGGGAGGGTCACGTGATCAATCTTGGAAGGATCAAGTGATAATTCTTGGAAATGTCACGTGATCTTCCTTTGCATTTATTTCTCTAACGAAACGGGTTTCTAAGAGGTAATGCGTTCTGAGGCTTCTAAATTATTTCATATGGCTCTTTATAAGGGTGTCGCTCGAACTTGTATGGAGGTATACGCCATACTCGACTGGGAGGTGGGGTTCTTCTCATACAGCTTTATCACCTTTTTTTAGTTCTAACTAACTCTCTCCAATCCATTTCTGCCAGCCAAACTGTTTGATCACTCAGCCTATTCTATCTCTATTATAAACTACACTATTGATGCTCTCTAAACACAAACGTCTTTCATTGAAGAAGTTTCGTACGACACGTCTTACCGCAGTCTCCTCTTTCTATGTGCATCTCTCTGACAACTTTATATATATATATATATATATATATATATATTATATATATATATATATATATAATATATATATATATATATATATATATATATATAATAAACGTATATATTTTTTAATAAAAATATATATTTTATTAATATAAAATATATATATATATAATCTATATATATCTATAGTAATAGGTATATATATATATATATATATATATATATATATATATATATATATATATATATATATATATATATATATATATATAATATATATTATACGCTATAATATATATATATATATAATATATATATATATATATATATATATATATATATTATATATATAATATAGATATATATATATATAGTATTATACTAATATATATATATATCAGGCATGAAGTACATCCAAATGTACAAAAAATATTGAAGCCTTCTATCAGCAACTTCGGAGAAGACCGAAATGGGATTATCTTCTGATTTTCTTAAACAGATTTTGAAAGATATTTTCAAGTTACGCAAATTTTCACGACATCAAAGAGAAAAAACAGAACAAATATTTCCTCAGGTTAGTGAAGATCTTTCATATTTTCTTAATTTTGTCATATATATATATATATATTATAATAAGTAATATATATATATATATATATATATATATATATATATATAGTATAATATATATAATATATATATAGGGTATATATATATAGTACATATATATAATATATATATAGATATATAATATATATATATAATAATATAGTATTATATATATATAATATATATATATATATATATATATATATATATATATATAGGAATTTATTATATAGAATATGTAAAATATATATATATATATATATATATATATATATAATATATAATACTATATGATATATATATATATATATAATATATATATATATATATATATATATATATATATATATATTATATTTATATATATTTTATATGATATATATATCTTAATATATATATATATAGATTATATATATAGTATATAATATATATATTATAATAATAGGTAGATATATAATATATATATATATATGGCAAAGTGTTTTAAATGTATTTTTAAAAGCTTTTCATTTTTTTTTAATTAAAATATTAACTTTACCTAGAAATATTTTTTACCGTCATGAATATTCATTTTAATGGATCAATGCATACACAAGAGAAATTTGAATGTGAATGATATTATTATTATTATTATTATTATTATTATTATTATTATTATTATTATTATTATTATATTATTATTATTATTAT
>JABUQX010124514.1:0-17500 GCA_015478945.1 Trachelipus rathkii | reverse complement strand
TTATTATTATTATTATTATTATTATATTATTATTATTATTATTATTATTATTATTATTATTATTATTATTATTATTATTATTTTTTATTATTACATCTTCTTGAAACATGCTGAATACATCTGTTACTTACGGTCCAGACCATATTTTAGCAGAGAATTAAAATTTCCCAAACCAAACTGAGGTTATTCGCAAGAATGACTCTTACGGAGTCCTTCCTTTAGGCACTTGGTCGTAAAAGGCACTAACTGCAGCATGTTATCTTTGTTTGTTATTATTATTATTATTATTATTATTATTATATTATTATATTATTATTATTATTATTATTATTATTATTATTATTATTATTATTATTATTATTATCACAAATATTCTTATTGTTCTAGTTAACATCATCGTATGCAACAATTCTATTGTGTTATGACACAACATTATAGTTATGATTTTGATAGTAACATTTAGTAATATATTTTTAGTAGTAATTTTAGTAAGATTTATTTATGATACGTCTATGATACATTTGTCATGTTTGAGAGTTCGAATCACTTAAGAAAAATAATAGAGTCCGTCTATATATATAACACCCTAAAACATCACTTATGAAGATGTTAAAAATCAAAAACTGGCCTTCCTGGATATCTTACTTTGTTTTAAAAAATGGTAGAGTCGAAAGAGAGGTAAATGTTAAAAGTACAGATAAAGGTTTATACAAACATTATGATTTTAATATACCTGAAAGGTTTAAACTATCAATTATTAAAAGCCTAATCCACAGATCTTATAAAATCACTTCAACGTGGGAACGTTTTCAGCAAAGGTAATGAGAATAGCTAAAAATCTAATTATTAATGGTCCCATCAATTTAAAATAGAAAACGTTATTAAAAAACTATAAATGGCATTCTAATATCAAATAAAAATTGACATGATAGGGAAAGCAAAATATTTTTTTTTTTTAAATCATCAAATTTGACAAACTTTTTCAGAGAAGAGCACAAATTAAACATAATTGTCAAAGAACATATTATGTCAGAAAAAAAGTCAACGTAGGAAGCTACAACAAGCCGAGACGATTGTATTCACATTTTAGTACCCGTGATCATCGTTCAGAGAATAACAAAAGTTAGGTTGTATGTCGGTTTAATTGCACAGAGGTAGGATATAATTCCTCTTATGTAGAATACACAACTAACACTTAAGAACCCGAATTATGCAACACATGTATAAATCCAGTAAAATATGGAAGCATTACAGAACGGAACAGAAATTCCTTCCTACGGTGAAATTGCTAGTTGTTTTAATATCATATTTTAAATTGATAATTTCAACTATCTTCGTATAGCAGATTCCATTTTTATTAAAAAACTTAAGCCAGAAATTAATGTGAAATTTAATGAAATGAAACTGAATGTTTTTTTAATGTTTTATTGTTTTAGCCATACCAATATATTTTTAATAGTTGTATTTGCAAAATAATGTAAGCTTTTATGATTTTTCTTTTAAATTATTTTTTTTAACTTCACAAAAGTCAAAAAAAAAAAAAATTTATTTTTATTATTTTTTTCTGAAATTTATTTGCAAACGTTATTTCAGTTGCATTATTATAAATAGTTAGTTGGCCGTGATCATGCCTGAAGTATGCAGGCAAAGTATTGATATAAAATTAGAACTGATCATAGTTTATTAATCATTGGAATAATATTTGCAATTGAAACGTTGGATGACTGTCTTTTAGTTAATTATTTTCTCATTGTTTTAGAAATTCAATAAAATTTGCAATAATGATTCATTAATTGCATGTTTCATGTTTTGATATGTTTTCGGGCAGAACTTGCAAACATGATCATCATCATGTGCGTTGTTTTATTATTATTATTATTATTATTATTATTATTATTATTATTATTATTATTATTATTATTATTATTATTATTATTATTATTATTATTATTATTATTATTATATTTTTTAGAAGAAACATATTCAAATATGTTCCTTATACATATGTAGTATGAAGCATATTTTTTGAAAATTTTAGAGTCCGAGTTATAATACTATATATTAAACCTTTTAATTATTTATAAAGGAAGTAATAGTGTTAATATTATTGTTGTTATTATTATTGATATATTCATTCATATTCATATTCATATTCATCTATTTCATGATTATTATTATTATTATTATTTATTATTATTATTATTATTATTGATTATTATTATTATTATTATTATTATTATTATTATTATTATTAATTATTATTATTATTATTATTATTATTATTATTATTATTATTATTATTATTATTATTATTATTATTATTATATTTATTTATTACCTTATTATTAGTCTTGTTAAGAATTGTAACTATTATTATTATTGGTATTATTATTGTTATAGGTATTATTTGTGTTAATATTATTGTTGTTATTATTATTGATATTATTCATTCATATTCATATTCATATTCATATTCATATTCATATTCATATTATTATTATTATTATTATTATTATTATTATTAATATTTTATATTATTATTATATATTATTATTATTATTATTATTATTATTATTATTATTATTATTATTATTATTATTATTATTATCATTAAAATTTAGCTGATACCAAAAATTACTCAAGTTTCTAATAATTTTCCCAAACCTTGTTTGAAGAATATCAATAGATTATTAATTATTTTCTAACATACCATTGAAATTGTATTTTAAAATGCAATTCTATTAAATATTAAATATAAATAATTAATAATTTTTTCTCTAATTATTTTACGCTTTCGTGACCTGCAATGAGCATTTCACATTTAACGAAGCTTCTACCTTTTCTTTTCACTGCAGCAAGCATTATATGAGAAAATTATAATAAGGTTATAGCTTTAATGTTTCAAAGCATGTGAAATTATAATTTATTGTCCATTCCAAAATTTAATTAAATTTAAAATTATTTATTCAAGATTAAAAATACTGTAACATGAGAATAAATAATTGCCAAAATACACATAAATGGCAATTTACATGAATGATTCATTATATATATATATATATAGTATATATATATATATATATATATTATATATATATATAATAATATATACAATATTATATAAATAATAGATATATATAATAGAAAATATATATAGATATAGATAGATAAATATAATTTCATAGAAATATCTCCTATATCTCTATTTCACATATATACATATATAATATAATGTAACATATATATAAAATATATATATATATATAATATATATATATATATATATATATATATATATATATATATATATATATATATATATATATATATATATATAAATATATATATATATATATATATAGTAACTTACATAAAAGTTGAATATATACAAAATATAAAATCAGGTTAAAAGGTACTTTTCTTTTTGTTCAAGTCTTTGATAAGAATTTTATAACAATTTAGAATTAACTGTAAAATGTTCTTTCAATCATTTTACATTAAGTATTAGAATAATAAAGCACGAGAGAAAGAAAGAAATAGATGTCATAACAGACAAGCAATAAGGTTGTTATTTCTGCTACATAATAAATATATTTTAAGAAAGATTAAATTTATTAAATATCCTCTCAAAAGACAAAGTAATAAAAACAATTTATTCTTCAAAAAAAAACTAAAAAAGTTTACTATTTTTCAAAAAAAAAATATATATATAAAAAAAGTTTTCTATTATCTTTCCAAAAGTTTTGAATAGACACGAAAATAAAGCTTTAAAAACAAAGATAAATGTAACTGATGAATCAAAGACGAAAGGAAGGAGTGTGTGTGTGCAGAGAGCTAAAAGTTACAATATCAAATTTACGAACATTCAAAGCAATAAAACTGGTTGTAAAAATAGTTTTGCAATAATAATAACGTTAATAATTCTAAGATCGTAAAATGAATTTATGCCTTGGAAATAGAAAAAAAAATGATAATGGAAGGGGAAGAGAAAATGTTGACCTTTGTTGATTTAAAGGGAGAAGATATCAAATATCTTGTAAATTAATGGAAGATATCAAATATATTAAATTAAAAGTAAATTAAGGGAGAAGATATCAGATATCTTGTAGTAAATTAAAGGGTTTGATTATTATATATCTTGTAAATTAATGGGAGAAGATATCAAAATTATTGTAAATTAAGGGGGAAAGATATCAGATGTCTTGTAAATTAAAGAGAGAAGATATCAAATATCTTGCAAATTAATAGGAGAAGGTATCATATATATTGTAAATTATGGAGAGACGATATCAGATATCATGTAAATTAAAGGGCGAAGATATTAAATATCTTGTAAATTAATGGGAGAAAATATCAAATTTATTGTAAATTAAGGGTAGAAGATATCTGATATCTTGAAAATTAAGGAGGATATAAATAAGATAGCTCGTTTAAGTTAAAGTTAGAAAGTATTCAGATATCCTAAATAAAAGACAGAAAGAATTCATGTCTTGAAAATTAAAGAGCTGCAAGATATCAAATTACTAGTAAATTAAAGTGACAACACACCCGATATATTACAAATATAAGATTGCAGATAAAAGATATCTTGTAATTTAAAGTGAGAAGATATCTGATATCTTGTAAATTAGAGGGTTCTAAGATAACAGATACCTTTTAAATTAAAGGGAAAAGATATTAGGTATCTTGTAAAATAGAAGGTAAAATGTTTTAAGTATCTTATAAATTAAACCAAGAAGGTATAAAATAATTTGTAAATTAAAGGAACGAAATATCAGACACCTTGTAAATCCAAGAGAGAAGGTATCAGATATTTTGTAAATTAAGTATAATTAAAAAATCCAATGGCTTTACAATAAGAATTATATTTTAAAATTTTATTTTAGCGCAAACTGAAACTCCTCTCTCTCTCTCTCTCTCTCTCTCTCCTCTCTCTCTCGTCTACTTTCTACCTTCTCATTAGATGTTCTTTCTTTAACATCTTTATATTAATTCGTATTATTATTGCCAAATAACTATCTAAATAAAATATACAAGAACAAATAAGGACAGCTGACACCTCGTGATGCGCCTTGACGGAACTTCCGGTTGCTTATCAGTGTTCTGAATCCAAAGTTTTATTCTTGGAGGAGAGCTTCAAGGATTTGCTGGCGGAATCGATGGTACAATCCAGAAAGGCAGTTAATTCTTACCATAACTCATTATATGTTCTTTCTTAACACTTATATAATTGCGATATTATGCAATATATTAAATAATATAAACAATATAAAGAACGAGATGATAGACAGGCTGACAACCTCGTATTGTCGCGCTTGACGCTGGAACCGGTTGCTTTAAATGTCTTGAACCAATTTTATGCTGAGATAGCTCCAGTTGTATAGCCAACCGCATATTCTCACGCCAACATGCACGGTGTTCAATCCAAGAAAGGCAGTTATTCTTTTACCTACTCAGATTATATGTTCTTTCTTTAACATCTTACATATATAATATACTATAACTTAAAAAGTAAGAGATAAAAAAAGTGTTATCATTGTAACGAAATGGAAAAACCCAAACGTCAGCAAAGGTCATACAAAACTTTAATAATGCAATTATCGTTGAACTTAAAGCTTTCCTTAATCTCTAAAAGTCTCAAAAGATAGTAGAAATAAATCCAAATAAAATCTGAAACTTATTAATGACAATCACTGTCCCACACGATATACTACCGCACTCTAATCAGTCGCTGAAGACACGACCGGGAAAATGAAAGGCGCCACCATCCAAGTCGCTGAAAGTTCCAAAGGGAGAAATATTATCCCTTCTCTGGGTGTTCACCTTCAATAACCAATTGAAAAGCTTGATTTAAAGCAGAATAGCACACCCTGCACGCCTGGTTTCACGAACCACTTAAAAAAGTATAAATCCCGTGAATTATACTATATAATTAATATATCTAATATATAATCTATATATAATAATCATAATACTATAATTATATTATACATAATAATAATAGAATATAATATATATAATATAAAATATTAATAACAATATATAATATTATATATTAATATATATATAATATATATAATTTACTAAATATATAATTAAATACTATATAATTAATATACTATTAATATACATATTAATACTAATATATAAATATATAAATTAATATATATATTATATATAAATAATATTAGATATAATATAATATATATAATATATAATATAATAAATATATTATAGATATACTAATAAATATATATAAATAATTAATATAAGTTATGTTATATATATATACAGGCATGGCGATTCAAGTACAATACTGACTGACCGTTAATTACCATTTTTTTGCAGTACTTTACATTACTCTCAGTTTCTAAAACATCATGACTCTGACTTACTGTACTGCACCTCTGCACTTGAAAATTTGCAAAGTACTCGCAAGTACTTTGCATTTAACTTGCCCAATTATACTATATATAATATATTTTTATATCATTTTTACTTATTGATATATTAATCTATTTATTTAAATAACATTTCCTATTACGTAATATAAAGTATTCATCTATATATATACTATAATATATAATATATTATATCAGTTATTAATATATAATATATATAATTAATATACAATATATAGATATATATATAATTATATAATATATATTATAAATACTATATATATTTATAATATATCAGGCATGGGGCGGGCTTATAATTTCATGTCCGTCATCCGGGCTATTTCGCTTTGCCAAACCTAACTTAGTGCTTTTCGTCTCGGCTAAATCCCGACTGCCATTTTTGAAAACCTCAGTGCAGGCATTTTAACTATGCGGCGATGCGCCTAGCCTACGCGATACCGTTAAAACCAAAGTAAACTTTGCGCGTTGAATAACCGAAAGCATGCCTTTCTACATTTTAAACCTTTATAAATAGTAGAAACAATTTATTTAATTTTTATTAAAATGTTAACTACCTAAATAGTTAAATACTTTCACACGTCCTAGTCCTCATCCTCCTCCATGTTCCTCCTTCCTTTTTCCCCAGGAAGTCCATATTTCCTTTGAGGATAAAAGACAGGTACCTTCAAACCTTTCCTCCCTTCAAGGACGATCTCTGCCCTGGGATGTCCCCACCCGCGCGGAAGCACCTCTCCACAGCTGACTAGGAATGGGAGTATTATATTTTATAAATAGATCTATCCAATCCCCTATGCCTTGTTGGGACGGAAACAAACATCGTCGAATCTTCTTCTGATGAGAACCCGACTCCTCCATGATACTTTTCGATTCATTACGATTTCCAATCCTTTTGCTGGCTTGCTCTGGTCGTACAATACTGCTAGAAAAACAATTACTGAATAGGATCGTCGAATGGCTTCTTTTCTGTTGCTGCCAACTACAGCCTGCTGTTTCCAGGGGAGTTTGATACCCCTATCTCCGGAATCCTATGCCCGATCTCCTCCACCCAGTCAAGGTGCCAAGTGCCTTTCTAGGGCCTTACAGTGAAGGAGGGAAAGCAGTGCCATAAGGAATCCCATTAATTCTGAAAAGAGTGCACAAACCTCCTTTTCAACCACTGAGAGGCTCTGTACTAGTGCCTTGCCATACACAAGTATGAATATTTCACTCTTCTCCTCAAGCTGGTCTTCATCAATCCAAAGTGGGTAGGAGGGTGCCCATGTATGCCCTTTCTCCCCCTGAAGCATATCAAGACACTGCGCCACAGCTGCATGACCAATGTGTACTCGGTCATGACCTGAAAGAGTGAAAATAATATATTTATTACGAAGCAAATTATTATTAATAAAAAATATGGAAACAACTAGACGAATATCTATGGAATAGGGCGAAGTAATCAAGAATGAGCTGTACAGTATGACAATCCTAGGGCTCTTGCAGTTAGGAGATGATAAGATGAGAACGACGTTATCAATGTAAGCGGTTGTCTTGCGGGGTAAGAACAAGACTAGCCAAATTTCCATAGTATTTGTAAGATGGCTGACATGTGGAAAGCGTGGAGAACACCACTAAATGGTTAATAAAGTAGATAAGAAACATGTGAGAGTTTTGCCTTCGGTACGACCGAAAATGGTGATATATTCCAGTAGAGATTGTTACGAAGTACTACTATGATTGGGGCAAGCTAGGATCGGATGACATACAGATACAGATTTCAATGAGTTGGGTTTTGATTACATTTATAATTTAATAAAATTATTAAATTGAATAAATAAAAAAATTAAAAGAGCAATTGTACTTTAAAAATACTTTTATATTACCCGACTCTCACCTCTGGGAGATGAACTTCCCTTGTGCTGCTCATGATATTTTTATGGCATCCATTTGTTTTTCGACCCTTAAAACCTCCAGAAGGACCATCAACACCTCAGTCATATAGGAGTTTCCATCTGCCAAAATAATATAACTTTATATAACCAATTATCAAAAACTTATAAATAACACTTGTTCCTATAATTAATCTGGCAACAATTTCTACGCTAAATTCTTTTTTAATATTATATACTACTACCTTGCAATCTCTATTCTTCAGTTTTCTTTGGCGACAATCTTGAATTCTGTTGCCACCACTGCGGCCCTGTCTAGGTCCCACAGGCCTGATCTTTATCTATGGGCCCTCCTCCCACTGTAGCCCCCCTTTCTCCAGCCCTTATAATCACTCACCATCTTTTTCTCCAACTATGAGTGTGACACCGAAATACCAATAAACTATTTAATTCAAGAAATCAAAAGAGTAGTTAAATCCTTAAATGACAAATCTTATTTTAATACTATTACTTAATTAAATATTATCTAATATATATAGGACATTTCATGCACTATTTTCAGCGAATTTCTAATACTCAGTCGTCTTGAGCGCAACCGGTTGTCCACCCTCAGCCCTCACCGAAGGTCTTCCGGATATCTACATCTCCAAGCCAGGATTATCATGTCCATAGAAATCTCCTCATCCTGTTCTGACTCACCTCACTCGGTGCAGGCGCCTATCGACGTCGGACATTCTCTTATGGTGTCTCTCACCTTACCGTGGATGCAAAACTCATGATAACTCTGTACCACAGGTCACTCAAGAGCTGGGTCATTAAAGACCAATAATTTTATTTTTTAGTCTGTTAAAATAAATAATATTTACACCTCAAATGTTCTTATGTTATGAGACGAAGGTATAAAATGACAAAATTTATACTTTGATATTTTCTTACCTTCACCTCCTGAACCGCCAAAGTTGCATGCACCTTTTTGAGGTGACCCTGTCTTTAAAGACGCTTTAACTCGCTACTGCGAACTTGGCCCTGTCTCAACTCGTGATGGCAAGGTAAGTTGTTTATCAGTCGAGTCCTCCCCTTTTGCATCAGCTTTCCCAAATCCTACTGCTCAAACCTCCTTAGATGTGGCATAAACTCGGATAATGAGTAAAACATCTCCTCGTAAGGAACATCACTAAATCAGGGCATACATTGAATGAATAAACCACTCTAATGATGCAAAAAGTTAATAATTAATTAAATCATATATATTTTAAATTTTAATAAAATATTTTACAAACGAAATATCAGCGTAATTAACCATTTTCTCATAGTATTTGAAATATATTAAAAATATAACTAAATTAGTCTCTGACTTTCCTTTGAAGCTGAAGGTTGCGCTTGTCTCCTTTTGCCCTTACTTTTCCTGAGCTTCAATCCAGAACACTGACGCCGGGGCGGTGGGTGGTTTCGAGACTCACTCTCCCCTTAACTGACACCGCGCTTCCTAAGACCTTCAATAGCCTCAGAAGGTAGGGAGAATCATTGTCGCATCTTGATATTAAAATGAAACCAAACTGTAATTATCAAATTTTTAATTTCTTTGAAACATTCGTATAAAGTATCAAGACTTATACAAGAGTGCTTAAATCTTGATAACTAATTAAATAGCAACACCAGTTAGTTTGATCTAATCTAAATATCTTAATTATAATAATTATTAAACTTAACATATGCTCTAAATAGTCTCTGAGGCGGCCCTTTCTTGTGCTAGTAGGAAAGCCCCCTTCTCCCTTTGCGAGGCAGAAGTACACTTTGCAAACACCATGTGAATCTCCTTGAAGAGGACACTCCCATCAACTTTTCTCATCAGTCTCCAAAAAATTTTTCAAAGTGAAAGAACGAAATAAATAAATTTAATTTTTTGACAGTGAAGTAGGGTCATATTAAATGTCAATCATAAAAAATTCAAAAAAAGTTAAATTTACTAGATTATTAAAATTTAATTTGGGTACTTATTAAAGAACCGTATTACATGCTCTTAGTCTTAAAGTCTTAATTCTTTACTAGAGCATGGAGCGAGTTTTCTTCCCTCTCCAAGATGTGACAAATTCAGCTTTCAACTTCTACTGGCATTGCCTCGATGCTCCTCTTGGCCTTGGTTTCCAGGACCCTCGTCTCCTCACCAATCAAGGGTTACCAGGACAGATCAAGAAAATCTTTGGATGCTGACCAGTCACATGGCTCTCCATTTAAAATGGGAGAGCTCACCATGAAGCACTACTGACACCGCGAAACGTCCCAAAACAAACCTCTGCAGTCCACAAACTATACCAATGATTAAATTATTTAATAATTTATGTTTTATTTTTATTACAAATATTTAACTTATAATCTCGTATCTATAATAATAATAAATCTAATTTAAATAACCTATAATATATTATATCATATATAAGCTTATTATAATATATAATACTATATATAACCTTATATATACATGCACACATTATTATATATTACTTTATACTAATTATAATATATACAATTACTATTATTTATATATAACTATATATTATATAATAAATATATAGTATAATAACGTATATAGTATCGAGATATAATAATATTACTACTAATAATATATATATAGACTATATATGCATAATTATATATATATAATTATATAACTATAATTCACAAAAATAATTTAACCATAATCTTATAACTATTAATATTAAAGCAGTAAAATTAGAGATTGAATAATACTTTTAACTCCCTCCAGCCTTACTTAACTCATTAATAATAATAATACCTAATTAATAAAATAAATATACACTTTACAAGAAAATGCATCACCAAGAGGATATTAATTTTGAATAAAACTGCGTGTTTATAACACATTGCATTTTCTCTTCTTTCGTTTGACAAGCTAAAAGAATTATGAATTTCAAATACCCTTAAATACGATAATGAGTAAGCGTGTCACATATCAGCCCACCGTCCTTTTCATACCATATAAAAACCCGTTTCGAAATCATTGTCAAAATAACGGCATGTTTAGTGTTTCACTTAATTAATTTAACAAAAAATTCCATACCAAACCGATAGCCGCGAAAAATGCAGGGCGTCGTTGGCTTGTCCGACTATTAAAAAAAAATTTCGGCTGTCATAAGTATAAGATGAATGATAGTTGACGGCGTAGCCACGTATCAGGTATCCGGAAAGCCGGAAATCGTATGACGGCAATGCCCAGTATTAACTATATATAGATCTATATATATATAAATATATATATTATATATATCATATACTATATATATATATTATATTATTATATAATTTAAATATATATAATAATATATATATATTATTAATAGCATATATACAAACTTTAATTTGACAGTATAAAGATCGCACCGAAAAGGACCCTTTTTGAATTCCTCCACCCAATTCGTAAACACCAGAATGATGTTAAAACACTAATACAAAAATTATATTAAAAATATGAAAGTTAAAAAGCTATAAATTTTTAAATAAATAAACCACATAGATAAATTAAATGTTTTATTTTATGAGTTAAGAGTTAATATTTCATTCGTCGCAATCCTATAAAAAACTTTAAAGCTCAGTTTTCATTTCAAAGGGTCCAATTTTGAAATGGTCCAAAATGCCAAGATTTTAACTACTAAAATAGAGTTCCTCGAGTTGGCTAATATTGCTCAAAATTCTTTATCATGTTATACTCGTTTTTGAAGGGAAATGAATCATTTATAGACTGAATACAGGGGATATTTAATTGGTCTTAGAGTCCTAAATGAAATGCCTTCAGATCTCAATTACTATTGAAAGGCTTCTTATATTGTCTTCCTATGTAGGGTGATCGCAGGTCATCGGCACTACTTAATGATTAATACTGGATGAGCATTGAGTAAAGGAGTTTATCTTTACATTTTAAATATCCAATCTGTTTCACCGCAAAAATCTAAAATCTAAATTAAAATGTGTAAAGTTTGCTTTAAAACCCAGATCAATTTTACGTCGAATTTCGTAACTGATTTTTCTCCAGAAAAGGCAACCTCATTATACTAAATATCCTTAAGGCTTATGTAGCCTGAAATTTGGTCTAAATTTGCGAAAAGTAATTTCGAAAATAGTACCAATATAATTTGGAACCCATTCTTCAGAAATTTTCAGAAATCAATCTTTGAATGTGGAATTTATGACGAATTATTCCCATTCAAAAAATTAATAAGTTGATTTAAATAAAATATGAGGAGATGAAAAGAATAACAATTTGTCTCAATCCATTAAAAAAATTATGGTCGACTTTGGATGTGATTGATTGATGAATGTGGTAACGAACGCTGTTATAGGTATACTTTCGATGTATTGGAGGAAGTAATAAAGACCTTAAGCATAAGGTAGCGGATAATTGTAACTAGTAGGTAAGTATAGGGAATTTAATTTATGGTATGTTGAGGAAAATCGTATGCTGTAGTTTTGGGTAACAGAGGGCTATACTCTAAGGACGATCTCGTTGGGTGAAGTAAACAAGGTTGGTTCAGTATGGTAAAATGTTAATCCAATCTACATAAGCATATATGATGGAACAGAGAGGGAGGCAAGAATAAAATTATTATTTATTTATGATTTGTATTTCATATATAGATTATTAATTAGTAAGCTCTATTTTGAAAATCAAATATGATCTGGTTCAAGTCCTGAATGGAATCAAATATAAGCATGGACGATAGTAAGCATGTGAAAGAATAAATAGACAAGTGATTTGTTAAAATTAATAGCAGAGCGAGCAGGATTGTATTTCGTCCCTGTATCAATTTACATCTATATGGTTATAAAGAATAGTTGAATGACAGGGATGGCGTTAGTAATACTGGAAGAATCGAAAGGAGTGGAGGTCCCTACCTATCATAGAGCGGATGATTGTTTTTTGTGAATCTGGAAGAGACTTTAAGAGGATTGATCTAGGAGATATGTCAGTGTGTTAAAGGAGGTTGAAAGAAACGTATCATAAGAGTAAATTATGTGGTGATTAGACATCTCCGTTAAGTTAATGTTATATGGACAGCTGGAAAAATTGCTGATTTAAATATTAATATAAATGTTGGAAAAAAGACATGAATGATGCAGAGTTATATTAAGAAAAATTGGTAATGCAAGAAGGTTTTCTGTAGGCAATAAATCGCTGTGGGGATTAAAGGACTTAATCTTGAGGATGCTAGGTCTTACATGAGGTATCTTGTTACCTGTGTTAAAGGTATAAGTACGTAACTCATTGTCTGAAATAAGAGAATATAAAAGTACCAAGTGTCAGTGGACCAATCTAAGGTGTAGGTGGAAAAAAATTATAAATTACAATGAAATTATAAGTAAGTTGTTTAATAGAAAGGAGTAAATGAGGAGAATAAATGAAGTACGTGAGCATCGTATTAGTTGTCATGTGAAAGAGCAAATTAGCGTTTAAACGGCATGTTATATGTCAGGTTTCGGAATCACCGCTGTAGACCGAAGAAAAAAGTGTATTAAGTCAGTAAAGAGTAAATTTAGTGATATTGACGTTTCTTTTCTTTATTTGAGAAAGGCATTTAATAGAGTGAAGGCGAGTTTGTGAGGGTATGAATGTAGCTTCACCTAGCAAGGGCATAAACCCACATTAAGACATCCATAGTGAGCTCGTCGCTGTCGTGAAGCTCTATGGTCGTATTCAGACTCGACGAGTTCTAACAAATAAGTATATAAGTTGTCTTAAGGTTAAGCTTCTTTCGAATCTTCATCATTCCTTCTACTACTTTGTTATCCGCGCTTACCCACCTTACCCACCATCCTTCGAGTAGAAGTGGTGGCTAATCGTGACCTGATATTGATATATGATTTATATGATGAATAGCTTACGATCTATATATTATATACTTATTATATTATAACTCTATTAGCATTGATAAATATCTTAATATTATAGTAGCTATATATCTATAATATATAATATATATATATATATAGTATACATATAGTATATAATAAAAAAAAATAGATATAGACTATATATATATAGTATATGAATATTATCTATTATATATATTATGATACAAGCATATATATTATCATTAATACAGTATTATAGTAGAGGCGTACTCCGATATATATCTTAATAGTATAATTATAAATATAATATATACTATATAGTATATATATATTATAATATATACTTATATAAAATTAATATCATATATATATATATATATATATAATACTTATTACTATATATACTATACATATACTATTAATATTAACTATTATAATAGTATCACATTAAATTATATTATATACTATATTAATACTATTATAACATATATATAGCTATAACTATTAGATAAAATAATTTTATACTAATTATATTACTAATAACTATATTATAATTATATATGATATATTAAATATTAATATCTATATATATCAATATTTATATTATTATAAAAACATACATAAGAAGTATAAAATGAATTGGATTATTTGACACCGTCGGGACATGAGAAAACTTTCTTTTCACAGTTCTTAGGCCTGACGAGGCATAGCAAACCCGCCTACTACTTTCTTTGCTTGTAAGAACTCCTCGGTACCAGCATCGAAACTTTTGCCCCTAATAAATGACATCTCAGGTATAGCTCGGGAGATCGATAAGGCAATATGAAGAAAGTGGCTATCCATTGAAAGTGAATAACTCCTACCTGAGTATATAACTTCGAGATACTAGCATGAAACCATTGCCGACCAAGATTTCTAAAGTCTCCCAGATCAAGAGTCAGCCAAAGAAAATTAAATGCTCCCAACTGTACATGGCGAATATCCTACCAGGAGATGGTCAAAATATATTATATACAGGTTAGTAAACATTTAATTAAAAGTCGAAAATACCCTCCTAACTACTTATATCTTAACTATTATCAGTTATATATATAAATATATATATATATAATATATATAACTAATATAGATACAATAGTATAAGTTATAGTATTAGTACTATAATGTAATATTTCTATAGTTAATTTATGATAAAATGAAAACATGGTTCAATGTACTGTATTGAAATAAATTTATTTTAGGTGGACAAGTTGAAGCAATCTCTCATTCTGTACTGATTTTATACTGCCAAGTTGGACTCTGAAACCCAAGCTTATATATAAATAATATATATAATATACATATATATATATTATATAATATACTATATATATAATATATATATATAATTATATATATATATATATATAAATATAATATTATATATAATAATTTTGTAAATAGATAAAGAAGAAGAATGATTAACTAATATACTTTTTCTCTTTAGTGGTATCGTATAATTTACTAATTAATTATATATATATTATATAAATATTATTATATCTACGTATATAACTATATATATAAAATATATATATGATACATATATAATATTTAAATATAATAATCTATATATAATTATATATATATATATAAATCATATAATTACCAATATAAGTATATATTATATATAGGTTTATAATATATAGCTAAATATAAATACTATACTATATATATATATATTAATATTATTATTACTTACACTTTCAACCTCATTATTACTATTGACGTACAGCCTCTCCCACTCACACTCCCCTCATCTCCGCCCTCACCCACCCCCCACCACACCTAATCTCTGCTGCAACACCCTCCTACCCTCCTTCCTCCCTCATCCCCTCCCTCCTCCAGCATCTCCTATCCATCCATCCACCTCCTTCTTTGTCTCCCCCTTCCTCTCTCCTAATCCCCTTCCCTCCCAAACTCTTCCAACCACTCTCTGTTCCTCCATTCTCACTTAATGCCCATACCATCTTAACAGTTCCTTCTCCGCTCTCCCATCCAACCACCTCCACTCACATCTCCCCCTCACCACCCTATTCCTAACCCGAGCCAGGCCCCCAACCAAACCCCTCTCAACCCTTCATCTTCATAATACTTCCAACTCTCCTGACTGCATCAAACCCCACTCACACCCCATTACAATCACCGCTGCTACACAAATTTTTACAACATCAACTTATCTAACTTTCTTATAAATCCCCCCCTTTCCGATTAACTCCTCGACCACTCAAAGCTCTCAATCCTTCTCCTACTCTATTCCTATCTCCTCCTCATCCCTCCCCCTACCCCAAATACATCCCCTAAATATCAAAAATACATCAACACTCACCACCCCCATTCTAACTCTAACCCCTTCCCCTCCTCCTTCCTCCTCTCTAAACCTAACACTTAACTCTTAGGTGGGAACAGATTCCCTTTAGTCCAACATCTCTCAAACTCCCCCACCAAATACCTCAACTCTCTCGCGTTCTCCCACTTAGCCATATCGTCTGCAAAACCAGTTTATCATGTTCACTTCCCTCACATTCCCATCAATCAATTTCCACCCCTCCCCTCCTCCACCTCTCGGCAAACACTCTCCATAAACAAATGAAATAGCGCGACATACACACCCCTGCCTCAATCCTCTCACCACCCCCAAACAATCTCACCTCCCCTCCAACACCCTCACACACATTCTACTATCCTATAAAAAGCGCCTAAATACCTCTCCCTAATTTACCCCCACTCATTTCCCCAAACACCCTCCAACATTCACCCCTCTCACCTTTGATCAATGCTTCTCTAAAGCTAAAAAAACACCCATACACTTCCCTTCCTCTCTATACTTCCCACAAGCACTAGTGGTAAACACTTCGATCTACACACCTCTGGCCCTCCCTAATCCTCCTTTCTCCCATTCTCCCTGCCGTAAAACCTCTCACTCTCGCAATTCAATCTCCCAACACTTCCCTACACACTTAAACATATACCTCATAATCCACATTCCATCCTATCCCCTTCCCCTAACAGCGCACCAAACAACCATCCTCCACCGACGCTGACCTTCCCCATCCTCCAACATAGTACTAACAAACCAACACGCATTCTCCACCCCTAACCTCCCTTCTGCAAATTCCATTTCCACACATCCAGACCTGCACTTCCTTTTTCCTTTAATTCAACCTAAATTCCTCCATTCGGTAGCATCCTCCCCCCCTCCCCAATGCACTCCCCAACCTCACTCTGCACCTGCTTCTCCCCTCCCCACCCACTATCGATTCAATAATCCACAAAAATCCCCACCTCTTCCTCACCCCATCTTCTCCT
>JABUQX010124513.1:12500-17410 GCA_015478945.1 Trachelipus rathkii | reverse complement strand
TTTTTGTACGCTATGTTAGTTGCTTTACTGTTTTTAAGGTTATGGAACTTTGTTAATGTTAACATTTTATTCGTGTTTCGTAAGGTTTGTTAGGTTTTGTCGTTGTATATTATATTTTTAGTTCATTATGTTATGTTAGCTTATTAATGTGGAAACTTTGTTTACGTTAGCAATATATTCGTGGTTGATTAGTGTATAAAGAACTTGTTTTATGCTATGTTTATATCCCAAATGATACTCAAAATGCGAGTTGAATCAATTAGATCAATGGTTAAGTTTGTTAATGATAGCTTATTTATCTGCATGTTATGTGTTAAGTATGTTATATTCATTAGTTTAACTTTACAGAGGATAAAAACTTTACTTTTTGTATTTTTCCGTTAGGTATTATGGTACCTTTGGGTAAGTGTTATGGTTAAGATAAATTTTTTGAAATATTACCATGTTAATGGAAAATTTTACCATTGATATGTTAGAGATTGCTTGACAAAGTGTGAATAGGTTACGTTTCTACGTCTTTGTACGCTATGTTAGTTTACTTTACTGTCAGTTAAGTGTGGAACCTTGTAATAATTAACGTTTTTTCGGGGTTGAGAGCGGTTGTAGGTTTGTTGTTGTACATTATTATCTTAGTCTGGATGGATGCTATGTAGCTTTATTAATTGTGGAAAAACTTTGGTTTCGTTCGCAATATATTCGTTGTGTGAAAAATGTATAAAGATAGTTTTGCCTATTTATGGTTATCCAAACATGATTACACGGAAATGGAACTTGAATCAAACTAGTCAATTAGATCCAATAGATCATGGATTGATGTGAGGCAGTGTGTATGGTAGGTCTTTTCTCGATTTTACTGATTTTACTGATTTAGGGTATGGTGTAAAACATGACAACTTTTCCTTTAAAAAATATGACTTTGAATCAATAAGATCAATAGATCAATAGACATGCGTTGGACAGGGGAGTGTAGAGTTGGGGTGGTTTGATTTACCTTGAATTTTACTGATTTAGGGGTATTGGGTAAAACTTGGCAATTTTACTTAAAAAATATTACCTTGAATCCATCAGACAATAGAATTCAATAGATCATGCGTGGACAGGAGTGTAGGTTGGGTAGTTTGATTTGCTGATTTACTGCTTTGGTGTATGTAAAACATGACAATTAGTTAAAAAAAAGTTATGACCTTGAAATCAAAGATTAACAGATCAATAGAATCATAGTAGTCTTGGTTGGGACAGGAGGTGTAGGTTGGCGGTTGGTTTGATTTACTGATTTACTGGATATAGGGGTAATGTAAACACAAATTTTAGTAAAAATTATGCTGAAATCACAATAGATCAAAAGATCACGAAAGGGGTGGGAGGGCAGTTTGATTTACTCTGATTTAACTGATTTAGGGTATGTTAAAACATAACAATTTTTGTAAAAAATATGACTTGAATAATAGAGATCACGGAAAGGGGTTGAGGAGTGCTGCTTTTTTTTGATTTACTCTTTAGGGTATGTTAAAAACATGACAATTTTAGTTAAAAAAATATTGACTTGAATCAATAGCATCAATTTAAATCAATAGAGATCGCGAAAGGGTTGAGGGGGCTGTTTGATTTACCTTAAAATTACTTGCTTTAGGTAGGGAAACTTAAATTTGTAAGTAATAAACATAAAAAAAAAAAGAAAATTTTATTTTATTTTTTTATTTATTATTTATTTTTTATATTTTTTTCTGATGGTTCTGAAACCATCATTTTCGAAAATCTACAGACACAATAACATATATAACGATACCAAAATTGTATCATTACACAAATATTTAATAACTCGGCATCGCACCGGAGCCAGCACCGGTGCCGGAACCTTGACTTTGGACTCCTTTTTTTTGTCTCAGACTCCTTCTCCATTCTTTCCTTCCTTATTCTTCCTCATCCTTCCTTCCTTCCTCGTCGGCCTCTGTTCGCCCTCTATTGCTTCCCTTTTTTTTCAGTCGGGCCCCTCCATGGGGGGTCCTAGACACTCTATACGGACCTATAACCATCATATTCGAGATCTACGGGTTCGATTACATATATAAGTACACCAACATTGTTGTTATACGAATTTTTTAACTCAGCACCGCACCGGCTACAGTACCGGTGGCGGCCCGATGCCAACGACTGCCAAACTCCTCAGATTCCGATTACCAACTTCTTTCTTAGAAATTCCAACTCTGGAATCCTCCACCAATTTCCGCCTGCTATGAAATGTCGATTTTTAGAGGGTGGGCCCCCCCATCGAGTGGGTGCCCACTGGGGCCCTTACCTTCGATCACGACGAGGGTTACGTCACCAAACTAACCCCCCTCCAAATTTTACACCCGATATGATAACTCTAATCACTCTAGATATATAGCGGTACCAGAGGCTGAGCCCGAGCCGGAGCCGGAGCCGGAGTCGGAGTCGGAGCTGGAGTTGGACTGCGTAAAAAACGATTCCTTACAGGAATACGTTTTTCGACTCATGAATCGGAAACCGTTTAAAATACTTGTTCAGCACATTCGTAAGTAATAATAATAATAATAATAATAATAATAATTAATAATAATCATAATAATAATAATAATAATAATAATAATAATAATAATAATGACATCTTCTGGCGTTCGGTCAATCGAACACCTGAGCAGTTTCAACGTTAGGCCTAACTCGTTCGCTAGGGAAGCTGCAAAAACGGCGCGCCGGTAAGCATCATATTTTCGCAATCCAATTCGCGGGGAAGGTACCCCCTATATACATCCTAGAGACTTTAAATTTCGCGTGTGATCAGTTTAATTATTACCAATTAGATCATTATACAAAGTTTCATTACGATATCTCAACAGTCTTTGAGAAATCGCGTTGTAAGCGCTCCATTGCCCTATTACAACTAATGCTTATATATATATATATATATATATATATTATATATATATATATATATATATATATAAATATATAATAATATAATATATATATAATTTAAATAATTAAAAAATTATATATTTAATTAAATTTTATTAATATAATTAATATATATATATATATTATATATATATATTATATATAATATATGGTTCTCCTACTGACAAAAATTCTTTCTGGCCTCTTGCCAAAAATTTCTCTAACAACTTTTTTGTAAAATCTGCCTTTCCTTCCTCTTATTCGATCTTGAGGTTTTCTCTTGCTTTAAATTAATTCTCCAACTGAAAAGCAAAATCTCTTCGGCCTCCTATTTTTCCTCTAAACTCATCCCGGGGACGATTTGGCATTCCCCTCCTTTCCCCTCCTTTCCTCTCAGATTGTCCTATGCCATTGCCTGTGATTTACATTTTGATCAGGCTGTCATGGCGCTTCTTGAATCTTATGAACTTTTAAGAAGGGCAGGCGGCCCGGATAGCGTCCTCCCAGAGTTTTGAGGAGTGTGGCTTCCGTACTGACCCCGCCCCTCGTTCAACTATATTCTCTCTGTTTCAATTCTAACACTTTCCCTCAGTTGGAAGCAAGCACTATGTCCAACACTATTCGGAAAAGAAAAAAAAAGGGAAGAAAACGCTCTTATCTTTCTAACTATCGCCGTATAATTTCTCACTGCTATCTATCTAAGATCTTTTGAAACCCTCTTTTTCAACACTTTATTTCTTAGGGACCATCTGAATCTCATTTACTTTCTACCCGAATCGCCAGTAAGGCTTTCGTCCGATCGGAGGTCTACTGGCATATACTTTTCTATCTTACTGAATTTATGGTTTTTTCCGCTCTTAGGAACATACGGAGCGGACTTGCATATCGTTAGGGTGGCGCTTGAAAAAAATCAAAAGCATGGTTCGGGTTTATGGCACGGGCGTCACTGGTCTTCCAAAACTCCCCCTCCTTTGGGGTTTCCTTCTTCTCTTTGCTTGCTCCTATATCTAGTTTTCTTTTCAAATCGCTCAAATATCGCTGTTGTTGATTGGGTGACTTTTTCTTTTTCTGTCAATAGTGGTGGTGTTCCTCAGGGTGTTCTGTCTTATCTCCTATTTTATTCCTACTTTTCATAAATGATCTTCTCACCTGCACATGTAACTCTATCCACCCATATGTCGATGAGGACTCGACCCTTCATTCTTCAATTCATTTCAATTCTACTCTCACTTTTACTTCTAGGAATTGCCTCTCGTCTTAAATTCTTTCCGATTCTATTCTCGCTGATTTCGATAGAATTTTTCCGGTTGGGTCCGTCTCAACCTTGGAAATTCAATTTCTTTTTAAAAAAAACAACTTTTACAAATCTCACTCTCTAAGGCACCTTCTAACTTCCTACCTCTTTCGACGGTTCTCTTGCGGTCTCTCCTGTTTGACAATATAAACATCCCTTGGCCTTAACATAAACAAAAAAAATGTCTTCGAAACCTCACATCAAAACCGCGTTGCTGGGCTGCCTCAACAAAACTGGGAGTTCTGTTTAGACTTGCGAGACTTTTTTTCTCCTTTTTTTTTTTCCTCTTCTCAGTTACTCCAGTTATACAAGGGCTCATCCGCCCTTGTTATGGAGTACTGCTCTTACATTCTGGGGCTCTGGGTTTCACCCGGCTTTGGATAGAGTCGAGTCAAGGGCCACAAAAAGGCCTTTTTAAAAACTGTCTGTACTTTCCACTTTCACTTTAACCCTCTATCTTTGCGGGGCAATGTTTGGTGCCTCATCTCTTTCTGTAGGTACCGCAGCTGGCAGGTCCTCGAGGGAACTTTTATCACTCGCTTGCCACCACCTTTGCTACTCCCTTCGTACACAAGGGGTGCTGTATCTGCGCTTGAGTTTTGTGTTTGATAATTTTTTTTGGTAACTCCAGGTTAGTTTGCTGCGGTGCTTCCATTCCTTTCCTTGCCACCTCTGTTTCTGTGGGAATTCTCTTCCAATCTTC
>JABUQX010124513.1:0-5000 GCA_015478945.1 Trachelipus rathkii | reverse complement strand
AGTAAAGTAGAAAATCTTCACATATAACCTTAAACATTTCTAATTTCAGATTAAAATTAAAATTTAATTAAAGATTTGAACCTTGAAACATTCAAAACTAGTAAATTGGTATCCTGTATTATATAGGATACTTTCATTGCTTTTTATAAATATCTAATTTGAAAAAGTAAAATACGCAATAGGTATATTTCATGAAAATTGTTCTTCCGCTATAGGTCTTTACTTATTCTTAAAAAGGAAAACTGAATAAAATTTCTAGAATTAAAAAAAAAATATCGTTGATTCGATACTGAAAATAAAATATCGATATATCGGCTGAAAAATATAATCGATATCTTTTTCGATACTATGGAAAAAAAATTCAATATCGATATATATCGGTCCTCCTTGCGGATCCCTAGTAGTCTCGTCTAGTTTATTTTCTTCGACCCACTTTGCTTCATCTCTCACTCCTCTCACAAGAAAATCAAAATACCAGAAATTCCAATCTCAGCAAGTGAGGTAAAACTTCAGGCTAAGTCCGCGACTGTAGAATCGACTCATGAAGATTTAAGAAGCCTAAATTTCAGTAAGGACGAAAACGCCGACCAAACCCAAGACTGTTTCTGAGTACGCTGAGAGAGAGAGAGAGAGAGAGAGAGAAGAGAGAGAGAGAGAGAGAGAGAGAGAGAGAGAGAGAGAGAAGAGAGAGGAGAGAGAGAGAGAGAGAGAGAGAGAGAGAGAGAGAGAGAGAGAGAATCAAAAGGAATCATTGTTTTTACTTGTTGAATAAATCATCATTTGTTACTTTAATATTCTCTAATAATATATATATATATATATATATAATTATATATATATATTATATATAATATATAATATATATTATATATATATATATATTATATTTATTATATATATATATATATATATATTATATATATAATATATTATATGCTCACGAAAAAACAAAAACCAAAAAAAGGGCTATATAATTAATAAACCCCGTACAAACACACCCAGTGCCTCCAACCTTCAACAACTCTCCTCACCAGTTACGACGTATCACAATGCCGGACAACAATGAATTGGATACTGTTGCCTTAACTCAAAGGATACATTAACACTCAATTACTCTCTCTTACCAGACTCCTTCATCTGCAACAAGAAAAGTTCGTCTCTAAAAACAACCAAGATGAAGAAAAAAAACAAAATAAAAAATTCAAATCCAAGAAAAAGACTAAAGCAATCAATAAGCAGACATTATCGATATGGATTTCTTTCATTTTCAATTAATTTTGGATTATGGTCTGAAACTTATTTTGAATTCCACTACGAACCTTCAGGCTCCTCTTCGAATTCTAAATGGTTCAGTGCAGTCTCGCATTTTTTTAATATATCCTGCACTTATAAAGGAAAATTAACAATCACAAAACCGAATACTCTTTTCAAAGCTGGTATCATTCGATTTTCTAAATCCCTCCTGGTCGTCACCTCCATCTCGTTCCTAAAAAGCTCCAGGTGATTGTCGCCCATGTGGTGATTGTAATACATTAAATTCTATACCAAATAAGTATGTATCATCCAACTATCAAAGCTTCTCTTCGAAATGAAGACGCGCAATTTTATCCCATATGGATCAAGATATTCACGTATGGACTTAATCTTCTCACCAGTTTCAAAAATCCAAGATTCATCGTCAAGTGGCAATCCCGAAAAGTGCCTAAAGAAGAATAATTGAATAATTTATTATTGACCAACGAACAGAGAGAAAATGGTCATGAGTTCTATTGATATTGTGGCTACCAGGAAAAAACAAGAAAAAAAAAGAAAGGAGAAGGAAATGTTAAGATATATTAGGTATAAAGAAGCTGATTCAACAATAAATAAATTGGATGATAGTTTGGGAAATAAAGAAGTTGGAGCTGGAGAAGTATCTACATTTGGCTACTGAAAATTGCAGTGATGTGGATGTTCATATCACTGCAATTTTCAATGACCATTGTAGATACTTCTCCAGCCTCACCTTCTTTATTTCCCAACTATCGTGCACTTTATTTATTGTTGAATCAGCTTCTTTATACCTAATGTATCTTAACATTTCTTCTTCTGTCTTTTTTCTTTTTCTTGTTTTTCTGGTAACCACAATCTATAGAGGCTCTCGTCCCAGTTGATCTAATAGAAAACAATTGCCCTTCTTTAGGCACTTTTCGGGATTTTTCACAATTGCATGTAGAAAATCTTTGAATTTGCAGGCTGCAATATCAGACTTTTTTGGGGGCATTTTCTTCGAATAAATTTAATTTTAATTTATACTTGTCATTTTTTCGCCCTTTACATGGTTAAAAAAGATTACTGTACTTCTCATAATAGTCTCTAAATAATTTCATAATCCGATTATGCGATACTATAGGAATAAAAGCTCTATTCCGTAACTCGGTCAGCTTTAAAGAAATGATCTCACCTATTTCATCCAGTGTTTTAATTTCAGAGTCATGAATTAACCACAAGAAAAACTTCATATGTCTTCATAAGAAAGTAAAACACTTTTCAGAGTTTTATCAGTCTTGCACCAAAAACAATAAAACTCAAAATTTTTCTAGTCCTTAAAACTGATGAAGTTGACGGCGTAGATGCCATATTTTAGGCAGTAAAGATTCAAACGATGGTATTATAAGATTAACATAAATCAAATAAACAATTAAACAATAAAACACGTGCTATCGATACTAACACTCGACTCATAATGATAACAAATGAGAAATGAAACAAGCTGACAATTAATTACTCATGCGTATCAGAAAGGCGCGAAACAGTTATGAGGGAGTTAAAAGTGTTTCGTGCATTATGAAAATATTAAAGAATTATAAATGGAAATTGCTGGAGCAACAGAACAAGTTTATCTAGGTTGACCAAATTTTTGTGGTTACATGTATGCACTAAAACGTACATTTTACGTACTATTACATTAAATATTAGTACCCCCAGTGGCAACTATAATTCCTGTCACGGTATTAGAAAATTGTTGCATATTTTCAAAAAAAACATTACAATCAAACCTCTTGGGGAACCGGTAATAATTGTCGTACATTTCCCAAATTTTAAGGGCAAAGCATACATATCAAAAGGCAACTTTCCCGCACTATTAGGCTTAGAAAAAAATATATCACTTTTTTCGTTCCACCCTAATATATATATATATATATATATATATATATATATATATATATATATATGATATAACCTTATATCCCTCTCTATACTATATATATATATATATATATATATATATATATATAACGTCTTAAGTATATAAGTATTTATAAAAATTATAATACTGTATTTGTGTTCGTACTTATGTTAGTATATTCATGAGTGAATTTTGATTAAATATGAACAAAATTGTATATAAAGGCCTTTTGTTGATAGTCTCGTCTAGTTTATTCTCTTCGACTCACTTCGCATCTCTCACTCATCTCACAAGAAAATCAAGATACAAGAAATTTCAATCTCAAAATACTAGTTAACGAATTTTTAAGGCTAAGTCCCGACTGCAGAATCTACTCTCAAAAATTTAAGAAACCGAAATCTCAGAAAGGACGAAAACGCCGACCAAGCACATGACTGTTAGTGAGTAAGCGAAGAGAGAGAGAGAGAGAGAGAGAGAGAGAGAGAGAGAGAGAGAGAGAGAGAGAGAGAGAGAGAGAGAGAGAGAGAGAGAGAGAGAGAGAAGAGAGAGAGAGAGAGAGAGAGAGAGAGAGAGAGAGAGAGAGAGAGAGAGAGAGAGAGAGAGAGAGAGAGAGAGAGAGAGAGAGAGAGAGAGAAACTCAATCAAAAGAATCCTTGTTGTTACTTATTGAATAAACCATCATTTATATTTCACAATTTTAAAATCTATCCTCTATGAATGAATTGCTTAGCCCTCCTCTGGCATTCACGAAAAGAACAAGAAACTAAAACGTAGGCCTATATAATTGGTGAACCCGGAAAAGAACACCCAGTGCCTTCAACCTTCAAAACTCTCACCAGCAACGACGTATCACAATGCCGGACAACAAGGAATTGGACACTGTTGCTTTAACTCAAAGGATACATTAACACTCAATTACTCTCTCTTACCAGACTCCTTCATCTGCAACAAGAAAAGTTCGTCTATAAAAACAACCAAGATGAAGAAAAAAAACAAAAACAAAAACATAATAAAAAATCCAAATCCCAAAAATCCAAGAAAAAGACTAAAGCAATCAATAAGCAGACATTATCGATATGGATTTCTTTCATTTTCAATTAATTTTGTTATGTTCTGAAACCTTTATTTTGAATTCCACTACGAACCTTCAGGCTCCTCTTCGAATTCTAAATGGTTCAGTGCAGTCTCGCATTTTTTTTAATATATCCTGCACTTATAAAGGAAAATTAACAATCACAAAAACCGAATACTCTTTTCAAAGCTGGTATCATTCGATTTTCTAAATCCCTCCTGGTCGTCACCTCCATCTCGTTCCTAAAAAGCTCCAAGTGATTTTCGCCCATGTGGTGATTGTAATACATTAAATTCTATACCATATAAGTATGTATCATCCAACTATCAAAGCTTCTCTTCGAAATGAAGACGCACAATTTTGGCCCATATGGATCAAGATATTCACGTATGGACTTAATCTTCTCACCAGTTTCAAAAATCCAAGATTCATCGTCAAGTGACATTCTCCAAGCGACTTAATCTTATCACCAATGTCAAAATTCAACGATTTATCTTCGTGACATTCTTTAAACATACTTGTGTGCTATGTATTTAATATTATGTATAACATTTTGTATTTTCTGCATTCAAATATCAGTATGTATGTTTATATCTCCGGATATAATCAGATATGCTTACATTTGGATGTTCCTTTTACTTTATGCATGACATTTTGAATTTTGTAAACCATTTCGTATTTTGTTATCTTATGAATTGAAATGTTTGTACGTATGCTTAGATCTTCGGATGTAATCATATAAGCTTATATTTGAATATA
>JABUQX010124511.1:5000-15000 GCA_015478945.1 Trachelipus rathkii | reverse complement strand
AAACGCCAATTCTTACCCACCACAACCCACAAAATATTATAGTTAATTTATTATTAATTATTTAATTATTATATTATATATTATTATTAATTATTATTATTATTATTATTAATATCCACATCAGATCTCCACAATCACCAATTACGCGATGCGAAGCACCTTCCTTGCAGGTCCACACACTAACAGTGATAGTTAAATGCTTCATCTTACCGACCACCTTAAACATACGTACATTCATGTTCACGCCAAAATAGACCAAGCAAGAGACACGGATCATGAGCCCATCCACGGACCAGCCAATGAAACAAAAGACACTGACTATGAATTCTGTTAATATCTGGTGAAGGAGGTCGGGAACGAGAGACTGGGGAGCCACAGGCGGACAATGGAGAAAAACGACGAAAGACGCGCCAAACACCTGAGTGAAACAATAAAAACACAAAAGAAAAATAAATAAAAAATAGGTAAAAGAAGAGAGAACGCAAACTATTAGATAAACAAAAAACCTAACAACCTGCACCCACACAACACACACACAACAACACACACACACACACACACACACACACAACACACACACACACACACACGGCCCCCCAAACACCAAAACACACCAAACAGAACGGCAAACACAACATCACACGCACGGACAAGCAGACAACATCAAACGCGGAAAAACACACACAAAATTAACACCAGTGAAAACGACGAATGAAAAAAATAAATAATTGAGGAGAAAAAACAGAGAAAAAACAAACAAAAAAACAAAAACAAAAAACAAAAAACCAAAACCCAACATAAGATTCGTAGTGGAAGAAACTAACGAATGCAGGTAACTCGTACTAGAGCTTTAATCATATGTTCACCCACACACTATAACTATTAATCAAGTTGATCAAATCATAAATAATTCCAAAATAATAAATAATAATCTAATAATGAATAAATACTAATATAATAATAGATTAATAATAATAATAATAATAAGTCATCCAATATATAATAATAATAATAATAATAATAATATTATCATATAACATAATAAAACTACTGATTGACAGATAAAAAAACAGATGTTAGTAAAGCGGACAAGGTTCAGTAATACAATATTCTCGATAAACCTTCTTCATGGTCAAGATATCGCGGATCAAACGTCAATAAGAAATTCGTTACCCCTTCACATATTGTACAAAAGAATATTAGATTAAATGACGTCACTTCCTCCGGAGATTTTCATTGGCTGCTCCGTCAGAATGGCACATACTAGCAAATAATAGAGCTATGTATCTTGCTTGCATATCCTTTGAGCCCGTACAAAGTTAACGTATGTTAGGGTGTCGGCGTAACGAGAGGCAATTTACCAGACCAATGTATCTATTACGTGGACCTGCATGGCCAAAGAGAATCGCACGCGTCATTTGCGTATTAATTTATGAGCGATTCTAGTGCGACATTAATAATACTATAATAATAATCATAATAAATAATAGAGTAATAATAATAATGGATAATATAATAATAATTAATCAATAATAATAATATTTTGTAGCCGTATTGTGTATATAGGTAAAAGATTCCTGAGTTTTGCTACTGCTGACTTTCGCTTTAGGCTAAGTTGAAACTTACTAATTTTAGATTACCTTGTTAAATGAATGCTGATATGTCAGTTACGCATGGAAGTGAATATATATGTGATTTAGTTTTCAATTCATAATGTAATTGAATAAAATTACACATTATATTATAGAGATATGTCTTTGAACAAAAGTGACAAATGTTCGCATAATTTTCATTTAACCTTGAACGTTTCGATATATTTAACAAACACGACACACAAAGCAACAAAACCAGCAAAAAACAAACACAGCAAACAACAACTGCAACAACAAACTTGCAACAGAAACAAACACGACATCATTCCAATTAACAAACAACTACCAGCGTAGTATAATTTACTTTTCTGTTAGTGCTATACAGAAAAATATGAGAATTGAAATAACAAGCAGAATCAAATAAGAATCAATAGAAATCCAACGTATATCAATAATCACGATTGGTGGAGATCAAGAGTGGGTTGGTTTGATTTAACGGATTTACTGATTTACTGCTTCTAGGGTATGTAAAAAAATGCCAAAATAAATTATGCTATAAACTTCTGCAGAATAAATGCTTTTAGAACTGCCCACAAAACATGTTTAAAGAAAGAAAACAAAAGTGCAATAAGTTTTTCGCAATACACTAACACAAAAAGTACTTCATTAATATGACCTTGATCAAATAGATCAATAGATCAATAGATCATGGTGGTTAGGAGGATAAAGGGGCAGTTGTTTGATGTAACTGATTACTGATTAGGCTTAGGGGTATGTGCTAAAAATGCAATTTTCTTAAGTTATAAGACATTAAAAGAAATTAATTTTTTTAGGTAAAAACAAAAAATGATTTAAAGAACAACAAATAAAGATAAAATTCCATGTATATCGTTTATACATAATCATGCCTTGAATCCATTAGATCCAATAGATCAATAATCAATAGATCAAAATATGCCACATATGGCGTAGGGAGGCTGCGCCGGAGGACAAGTCGTTGATTTAATGATTTACTGCTTCTAGGTATGTAAAAACATAAACAATTTTAATAAAAAAACATATGACTTAAATCATTATTAGATCAAATAGACTTCCAATCAGTCAATCGCTCATAGATCATAAGTCATGAATGCTAGCGGGTGGCTGTGACGAAGGGATAGGCTCTGATATTACTGATTTACTGATTCATGCTTTTAGAGTAAGCAAACACTAGCACATTTAATAAAAATATTGGATTGACATCAATAGATTCAAGTAGAATCAATAACAATAGATCAATAGATACAACTGGATCCATGGAAGGGTGGCGAGGGATAGTCTTATTTTACTGATATTTACTGATTTACTCTTTACTGATTTACTGATTTACCTGGTTTAGGGTATATAAAACTGAGTTTTCTACTGCTTTCAAGATATGTAAAAATACAATTTTTTTTAGTTAACACACATAAAATTATCCTAGATCAAAGTTATTACAAAAATATAATAAAATCCCATAGATCAATAGATCACGGTGAGGTGGGAGGGGTATCTTGATTAACTGATTTACTGATTTATCGCTGTTACTCTTTACTAGATATTACTGATTACTGCTTTCGCTACTTTGGTAATGTTTACTTTGATCACAGTTTAAATAACACATCCAAAAAGTAATAAAGTTTTTGTGTTAATAGTTATTCAAAATATGACTTTAATCAAATGTCAATAGATCAATAGATTCCAACTAGACAGGCGGATGACGGAGGGTGGACGGTGGGTGTTTTTGATTAACTGATTACTGATTTACTGCTTCTAGGTATGGTAAAACATGATAATTTAGTAAAAATATGAGCCTAAATCAATAGATCAATAGATCAAATAGATCAAATAGATCAGGCAAGGGTCGGGTGTGCGGTGGTATTGAATTCAACGATTTACTTGATTTACTGCTTTAGGGTACTTGTTAAAACATGATAAAATTTAGTATAAAATATGACCTAAATCAACTAGATTTCAATTCAGCATCAATTAGCAGTCCAATAGAATTATAGATCATGGAAGTGGGAGGGTAGAAGGTGGATTCAACTGGTTTACTGATTTTACTTGCTTTAAGGGTATGTAAAAATGTAAATTTTTTTACCGTAATAAACATAAAAAGATATAATTTTTATAGTAAAATGTCAAAATGTTTAAAGTAGATAAAGAAAAATAAATAAAAGTGTTGAGAAAATAAAGAATTGACAAAATAAATTTAATAAAAATTATTTTTTAAGAAATTATATAAAAAATTACCAGAAGAATATCTATGTTAAAAAAAAAAAAAAAAAAAAAAAAAAAAAAAAAAAAAAAAAAAAAAAAAAAAATAAAACACAAAGTAAAAATGTAAAATAAAAATTATAAAAAAAAAACTTAGAAAAAAAAATAAATTTAAAACACTGTAAAAAGTTTTAAGTAAAATAAAATTGGCATAAAAGTCTGGAGGTCAGAAAGATGAAATGAAAAAAAAGATATTTTATTGAAAGGTAAGTCACATCAGCTCTCCTCAGAAGATGAAATGTGAAACTAGAGAACCGAGAAGAACAATATCCTCCGTAATAACGAAATAATAAAGATAGTGGTGAGAGCAGTAAAGTTCTGGAAGCTCTATGTGTGTAGAACTACCCCAGGTTTGCAATGCATACTCCATATTAAGAGATATTAACGAAATGTTTAAAACAATGTTCCGAACATGTCATTCACCATTCACGGTAAGGAAGACGATAACAAGTTTGACTGACGCAGAATGCTTTCTTCAGATCTTCCTCATTCCCATTCACTCCTTCTTCCTTCTTCCTTTCTTCTTCTGTTTTTGCATTCCATGCAGTTTTTTTTCAGTCCGGACACCCCTTCCGTGGGGTCCCCAGACACCCTTACGGCACTTATAACCGTCATATTTCCCGAGATCTACAGGAATTTAATTGGATCATCATATTTTGACGTGTTGTAGCTTGGACTAAATAAAGATTATTTTTCTCGGCACCGCACAGCTCCAGCACCGGTGCGTTGTCAACTCCCGACTCCTCTGACTCAGGCTCCTTCTCCAAGACTCTTTCCTTCTATGACTCCTCCTTCCTCCATCCTTCTCCTTTTTCGCCAGACTCCTTCTTCTTTCTTTCCTTCTGTTTTTGCATTCCCATGCATTCTTCTTTTTCAAGAAGGGACCCCCTCGGGGGGTACCCTGCAGAAACCCGAAGCCGGAATCCGACCTTCAGAAAATCCTTCTCAACTCCGGACTCTCTTACCCAGCCTCAACATTCAGCCGGTATCTACGATTCAAAATTTAAATTTTTAGGGGGGCTGACGCCCCCCCACCCCTTCGGAAGCGCGACGCAGGGTTTGTAAGCCAGTGGGTGCAGGGCCATATACGGTATATATATATATATTTACTATAAATATATTTATTTATTCTATTTATTTTTTTTTATTTAATTTCATTAATATAATTAATCAATTAATTAATTAATTAAATTAATTAATTAATTTATTTCATTATTTTTTAATAATAATTTATTCATTTTTTATTGTTTTTGTCAAAAAAAAACTGCGGTTTTTTCGTCAGGTCGAAGGGCGAGGTAATACCCATCCAGCGGTCGATCGCTTTACTTTCGGTCTTTACTTACGCATCCAAGTATAAGCTCTTTAACTACAGCGATATAGATGAATTTTTAAATAATATTTTCTTTCTATTAGTATTTTAGTTGTTAACAAGTCACAGACGGCAACGTAGAAAAGACGAATTATAAACGATTTAGGGTAATCGATCCGTAAATCGATTGGACCATCAAACAATGATATACGATCATTTAAAACCTTCTGAAGGAAAAAAAAGGCCCTCTTGGGAGGCTTCGCACCTCTTTTTTGGTTAGCTAACCTTCTTCCAGAAAAACGGTCTTCACAGACCTTAAACATTGCCAGGTCTCACGACCTTAAAAGACCCAGGTTGACGTATCAAAGCGTCCAAATCTAGTTGAAATGATGGAAATTTCCCCAAGTACAGCTGCCCGGACATGACTTGAATGTTCCAAAAACCTTCCAAAATAAATTTTCAAGTCTTTGTTTCGGACGTTTGCAGGGCATGCCAATGGCAGAAAAATACCCCAACAATCCTCCGGAGTTCGGATCTTGACCTGAAGAATTTATCGGACAAAAATGCTTAAAAAAGTAGCTAAAAATCAAGGCCAAAAAAGTGGTCAAAGGTTCAAAGTCAGGTGCGTAATAAGGGTCAAGGTGGGGTAAAACAGAGCCACTTCTTCAGTTTTTAGCGTTAGTTTCCCCCGCTACTACTATATATACTGCATATATATTAATATAATATATATATATACTATTTATATATATCATGATATATATATATATATATTTATTATATATATATTATATTATTATATATAATATTATATATATATATATATATATATATATATAGTATATAATATATTATATATATAATTTATTCAATATATTTTATAGTAATATCTATTTTTATTGTTCATATCTAATATTACTAATTTATATTCTTAAAATTAATTATCCCAATCTATGAAGGAGTGATTGTAACATCATTTTCTCTTCAAAAGAATATACATATTTCATATATCTATCTCATCCAAAAACATTGTATTTTAAAATACAATAACAAACATCCATATCCATGTGTAGCTTTACCAAGTTCATCACTAACGTAATACTATATAGAACAAGACTTCACTCCGTTGACGTACACTGCCCTAATTACCTCTGCAGACGTCACTATTTTAAAAAGCTAATGAAATATCTAATTATTAATTAAATCAACTTATTTTTTTGTAAAATGAAAAATAAGATTTTTAATTATACATTAAGCTACATTTTATTTTTAAAGACATATTTAATACAATTATTAACTTTTTTCCTAAATTTTTTGATTTAATCTTGATAGTGCAAACTCATTTATTCATTATTATTATTTATATTATTATTATAATATTATTATTAATTATCTATTATTTTATTATATATAATTATTATTCCGAATATTAATTATTATTTTATATCTATTATCTATATTCATTATTTATAATTATTATTTCATTATTATTAGTTATTATTTATTAATGATTAATAGTTATTATTCATGTCATCATATATATTGATATAGTAAATTACTTGATCATATTTTTATTAATTATATTATTATAGAGTATTATATTATTATTTATTATTATATATTATTATTCATTATTATTATTATTCATTATTTGTTATTCTTTATTATTAATTATTATTATATGATTATTATTATTTATTATTATTATTTTATTATCATTATTAGTATTATTATTATTATTATTATTAATATTATCATTATTATTATATCTTTTTGTTATTGTTATATATTATTCATTGTTATTAATTATTATTGTTTTATTGTTGCTTATTATTATTATTATATTATTATTATTATCATTATTATTATTATTTTATTATTATTATATTATTATTCTATTATAGATTATTTTATTATTATAATATCTATAACACTCATTATTGTTTAAGATAAAAACTCTATAAGCTATTTCTTGGACTCGTGTTATAGTCACCTAACGTATTCATTCACATTATTCTATGACTCAATTTTATTTGACATTTAACATTAAATACAAATTATGTTACTATCTAGAAGAGGAAGAGGAGCATCCTGCGTAGTTTTTGTGCTCAAAATTGTATATGTAAAATGCTATTGTATCTCGTGGCTCGAAAGGGCACCAGGGCCCCGACAGACCAACACTGTGTTGCACATCATTAAGGCCCTTTTCAGAGTAGCGAGTGAATGAATCCTAATTGTACCCGACTGCATTATTTGCCATTTTGTAATTGTAATAATATCTATCTTATTTGTATTTCTACCTCATTTTATGTACAACTATTCTGCAATAACAATTTTTTGATTGATTGATTTTTGTGAATCTTATTATATTTTTATTATTATTATTATTATTCATTATTATTATTATATATTATTATTATTATTATTAATTATTGATTAATTATTATTATTTTTTATTATTATTATCTATGTTATTATTATTCTATTACTTATTTATTGGATATTAAGTTATTTACTTACATTTGTATTGATCATTTTTTGCTAGTGGTTGTTATTGTTAGTTTACTTATTGCTATTGTTACTTGGGTATTAAAGTTTTTGTTAGTAATTTGTATTACTTTTCGGTATAGTCATTATAGTTTTTTTTTTTTTTCAATTAATAATATATATTATAATTTATAATATTATATATATATCTATATAATTATATATATATATATATACTATTATATATTATATATAGTATATATATTATATAATATATATATATATTAATATATATTAGATATATCTATATTTAGAGGTCTGAATATTTTTTTTAAAGGTTTTGCAATGGTGAAGTTCATGTGAATTCGGAGAAGAGGGTGTACGTTAGGAGTCAGGCGGCTTTCTCCATTGATTTTTGCTAATGTCTCGTGGCCTTCGTATTAATCATCAATCTGTGGAAAACCATCTTTCTACTTTTTCTCCCTAATTTTAACCTTTCTCTCTTTCGAGACCCAGCTGGCCAGGGATTCCTTTTTCAAATTACTTAAACATTTCTAACTTTTAAATCGTATCTTTTTAAATCCGATGATGGCGGAGTCTGTTGCCCTAATCTAAGCCGTAAACTAACTCCTGTAACACGTCCTCGAAAATCCTTGATCTCCTAATTTTCGAATGTTCTTTGATTTTAAAATCTTGTTCTTGTCCCTACTACTACCATTCTTTCTTGTTTTTCTGCTTATCGGGTCTCTTAACTTAGAACGATTTCACGAGTTCTTTTAGAAATTTACCACTTCCCACGAGGACTGTTAACTTACTTCTATTCCAACTGCCGAAGTCCTCTACTTAGGAGGGATTTCAACGTACACACACTGAGTGGTTGGCTCCTTATACTGATTCAGTGAAGGAGGCCAACTTCGCTTTATTCACGATCTGAACAGGTTGATTAAGGAACCTACGCACATTCCAGACGGTCCTAACCAATTCTTGAAAAACTCTTATTTATGCTTCACCACTATCTCCTTCGTTACAACATACACCATTTATCCCTCTCTATCGGTACAATTTCCTGCACTCAAATCTCTTGTAGCTTTAAAAGTAAAAACACTCACATCCAGCAGTCTTTGCCCGGCCTATAAGCGAAACTTCCTGGCACTTTAATCGACGCTAATTGGGATGCATTTCGCGGTGGCTTTTTTTGAAAAACTAACGTTGAATGAATCAATGATTTGTTCGGAAGAGAACGCCCTCTGCTATCTTTTGCTGAAACAGTAGGTGACGTATAACGAAGATTTGGCTGAACAGGTCATTCCATCTCCAATAAAATCATTTTCTCCCTCACAAATCCATTGGTTCGATGCTCTGTTCTCTGTGGTCATCCAGGGAGCCTGACCATTGGTATAGGAGTGGGAGAACAAACTTTACGTTCCTCCATCCCTCTAACTATTTTCGTTCTGCCGGATCGATGAGGGATCTTATTCGACTGGGCCAAGCGTTCCTTACATTAAAAGGAAGTTAGGTTGCTTCATGAATCTCTTGCTGAAACAATATTATCTGGCTCTTGCCACAAAACATCTTGCCACTAACTTCTGTAAATCTGCCTTTCTAACTCTTATCCGTTCGACGGTTCTGTTGCTAACATTCCTTCTGAAAAGGTTAATCTTTTTAGGTCTTCTTTTTTCATCAATTTCCACTCTGGGAACATTTCTGGTTTCCCCTTCCATCCCTGCTCCAACTCCCCTTCTTCAGAGTCCAATGTTTCTACCTTCATCTACTCAGATGAATCGAGACATGAGATACTGATATCTATGAACATCCACGAAGGCACAGTCCCAGATGGCATTCTTCTCTGTTTTGAGGGATGTGTGCTACTGAGTCGGCGCCTGTTCTCGCTTTTCAACTTCTACTCCACTTATGCCAAATTACTAAAAAACTATTTTCTCAGCTGATTGGAAAGCGTTGCTATTTATTCAGCCCATTCCAAAAAATAAGAGTTAAGCACGCTTCCTTGATCCTTTCTAACTATCACTATTGCCTTAACTATGTATTTCTGTCCTAAAATCTTTGAAAGCTCTCCTACACATTCCATTTTCCTCGATCAAGAATTAGAACCTCGCCTTCATATAGATGTGAGTATGGCTTCGACACAATATCGAGATCAACCTGCTGAGCATCTTTTTTACTATCCTCATGTCTATGGTCTTCTCGCCTTAGAAACCAATGGGGACGTCTGGTGGTTGCGAGGCTTGACATATACTAAGCTTTTTTTGACATAGGTATTGGGCATGGCTTCACCACTCTTCTAAACTATCATTTTCCT